>JASJOG010000172.1:297500-517500 GCA_030142905.1 Heliopora coerulea | reverse complement strand
ATGTCCTAAGGAACAAATCCAATACAGGATATGTTACCTTAGGGATCCAATTCGATTTAGGTTTAAAACTAGAAATACGTGCACGCAACAACCCCTCGCCCACCCTTCCAATATATCTCTCGAGAATCCAAGTAACAATGATAATTTTTCAAAATTCTCAAAAAAACAAATCCTCCTGATTATAACTGGAAGAGGGCATGCAATAAAAAAAAAATCCGCACAGAATTTGGCCGCAAATAAACAACAATCCAAACTGGAAGTTATTTTATATTTAGACTGCTTATACGCATATTTACGTCTAAAATTTCAATTCTGCTTTATTAAAACAAAAAGTTCGGTGAGAGTAACGTTCAACGGTTTAACAAATGGTAAGATGTCCATCCTTACAATCAAATTATTAAACAATGAATGATAGGATCAATACCCTGAATTATTTGCGGGTTTATGGTAATTCGTGTCATTTTCCAATTAGACTTCTCACTCACTTTGCCTCAAAGAAAGATTGTTTCATAAGATGACCAGACTTCCCGTCTAAAAAGTGGAGCATTCTCATAGGTTATCAAACGGATACCGGCATTACGGACAGCTCATGATTGAATATTTTTCTGACATTATTTTTGACTTTAAAAATTGATAAAATATACGTTACCTCAAAGTTGGTTACAAATGTCTTTAAGATCTGCTATGATAAGGGTTTATGCTAATTATTCATCCGGAAGTGCAAGACTTTGGTGACGAAGATGAAACGAATTACGAAATCGACGAAGTAAACAAAGAAAACATGAACGAGTTCTGCAGTTTTATCGCTGACCAAAAATCGGAAAATACAAAACATAAAACAAAATACGACAAGCAAACCTTGTGCAAGTTTTGTCGAAAGAAGAACGAGAAAAAGGAAGTAAAAGACGTACTTTTTCCAAGGCAAAACATCAATAAAAAAGAAAAATGGCGTATAAACCTGCAACTCTTGGGTATTTTCAACTAAACATTCAGTGGCACCTCAACACAAAGGGTTTATCGGTAAATTTACACACAGACGACTTAAAACTTTCTTCAGAGGTTTTAAACTCCTGATGAAAGCATTACCGATCGAATACGGTAAAGGTCATCATGCACAAATCACTCTTGAAGTGAGAAAGACTGAAGCGGACAACTGTTTTGCCGAAGGATAATTTGGTGACCAAAATCAAGTAGTTTTGCAGCGAGTTAGCTGGTGGCCGTTTACCTTGCATTTTTGTTTCGAGCCAGAAATACATCCTAATGCCTTCAATGGGGCGACATTTCATAGGGAAAAAATCCTGATTGAGGCGATGAAATCTCTGTGTGGAAAGAGGAGAAAGCATCCAAAGACTGTCATGGCCTGGACAACTCTTCTGGATGCCGAGTGTTCTATCCCAATTCTCAAACAATTGACCATCAACGCTGTCCGCTTAAATACTGCAAAATGTTCAAAAATAATCGTCGTACAGAGATGAATGAACCAGAATCTTCATTCTACTTTACCAATAAACACCAGCAAAATCCAGGCGGTAACATTTTGTAAAAGAAGTCTCCCTTAGGGAAGAATGAAGTCGGGAAGCTACTTTTGAAAACTGCTCAAAACAATTCCGTTCGCAGAACTTGTACTTCAAAGCTACTCGATTCAGACGTACCTGTGATTGTGCAGCTCAGGTAAGTGGTTACCAGAACGTGAAAACTCCCAAGATTTATACTAATCGACAACTATTCAACTTCAGCGAAGAATGCCGTTTTAATACAGTTAGTCGTATAGCAAATGCCCTGACAGCAAGCGAGTTCCCTTACGTGTTTTGTTCATATAAATCAGAAGGAACCAAGACAAAGCGTTGCTGCAAAAAGTGAACAGTTGGCAAATGCATATTCCAACGAGCTAACTTTGAGAACAGCTCTGTCAAGTCAGAAATTGTCCAATTACTGAGGTGGCAAAACCAGTCGCAGGCACCAAGAAAGCCATTTCCTTTGCCGGTTATAAATCATTTACTTGCTTCAGTGTTCAAATAATGTAAACAACTTGCGAGAGATCCATACAAGGGAAAAAAGAACGAGACCAAATCGATTTGCTTCAATACGGTAGCTAAGTACGGTTTGTTCAACAACATACCAGTCCCCGAGCTGACACACGGCATTTTTGAGTGACAAGGCACCATGGATATATATATATATATATATATATATATATATATATATATAAATATAAAGAAAGATACGTACACAAAGCGAAAATTTTTCTCCCTAGTAACCATGCGTGTAACAGAACTCCACGCACGTCAAGATTACTACCCTCGCCCGCTCGGACCTTCAGCCATCGCACCGCGCTTCGCGCGGTGGGCGAGGGGATAAAGAAAGGTACATAGACAAAGCGAAAATTTTTCTCCCTAGTAATCACCACGCGTGTAACAGGACTCCACCCACGTCAAGATTAGTACCCTCACCCGCTCGGGTCTTCGGCCCTCCCACCGCGCTTCGCGCGGTCGGCGAGGGGATTACAAAATATTCGAAAGCCATGGTCCAAATGAACCAGAATTAACATTCTACTTTGCCATTAAACACCAGCAAAATCCAGGCGATAATAATTGAACCAAGAAGTCTCTCTTAGGGACGAATGAAGTCGGGAAGCCACTATTGAAAGCTGTTCAAAACTATCCCGTTCGCAAAACTTGCATTTTGAAGCTACTTGATTCAGAAGTACCCGTAATTGTGTAGCTCAGCTAAGTGATTACCAGAACGTGAAAAGTCTCGATTCATACAAATCAACATCGATTCAACTACAGCGAAGAATATCGTTTACACTCAGTCGCTTAGCAAATGTCCCGGCAACGAGCGAGTTCTCGTAACGTCTTTGTTCATATTCATGAGAAAGAACCAAGTCAAAGCGTTGCTCCATAATGTGAACAGTTGGCCAATGCATATTCCAAAAAGCTGAGTTTTAGAACTGTTCTTTCAAGTCATAAATTGTCCAGTAATCAAGATATCCTGCAAAAATGAAACCAGCCACAAGCTCCAAGAAAGCCATTTCGTTTGCCGGTCTTAAATCATTTACTGGCTTCAGAGTTCAAATAATGTAAAAAACTTGCGAGAGATCCATACAAGGGAAAAAATAACGAGACCAAATCGATTTGCTTCGATACAGATCTAAGCAACCTAAGTAAGGTTTGGTCAACAACATACCAGTCCCCATGCTGGCACACGGCATTCTTGAGTGACCGGAATCCTTTGATAGAAACCTATATATCGATAAACGTAGAATTTTTCACCCTAGTCACCACGCGTGTAAAAGGACTCCACGCACGTCGAGTCCTTTATTATGATCACTTGTACACTGATTGAAATAAAATAAAATAATGCCAACAGTGACGGTTGTAATGGCACTGAAGATGCATGCTATTCTCATCTCAAATGCTCCAGCAATATTCAGTTATCTTTAAATAATTTAAAGTACCCTTTCTTGACGTTAGATTTTTTTCGTTTAAGAAAAGGCTGAAAAGCTCCTACATGAGTTTACTTTCCATCCTTATATAAAATGTGCTGATTCATTTTATGTTACCATTACCGGTATATCATCATAGGACTGTTTCAGTTCATTAACCATACTCATTAATATTTTGATAGAATTAATATTTTGATAAAGCTAGACTTTAAAATATTCTTGTGTATCGACATCGGGGTTGATTTATTTCCTTCAGAAAGAGTTTTAGAAGAAGTGTGCACATGTAGGTGAAACATCATTCAACTCTTTCATCGAAATCAAAGAATGTTTTAAAGATAAAACTGTTTATTTAACAGTTACAGCCTAAGTTAAAAAAATTTTAATTAGTGATAAATTCGTGTAGAAATACTGAACAGCCCATAAAAACTAAAATACGGTCGAAGGGGTGAATAGCCCTTACAGCTCTCTGAATAGACCAGACTTTCACTGCGCCTTAGTGCACCGACACATTAATTAAAACTCAGTTACATTACTTTAATCATAAAGTGGTTAGAGCATATAAGTAAAATTCCCAAATCGAAAACGTTTGGACTTTTTAAATAATTTTGCATGAGGTTGAATGGAGGTGTGCGCAGTGCGCTAATGGATGTAAATTATAAATTCAGTTTGATTTACCTAGCTTTGGCTTTTCATACATCTCTCAGAAGTTGAATATCAACGAGTACAGCGGATCTATATTTCGAACAGACCTTATCCAAAGAATTTCTGGAGGGAATAAGTGCAACTTTTATGGTAGTAGTTACACTGGAAACAGCAACTGGTTTAGTCCTCTCATAAGGTCCAGTTTCACGAAGAAAAGACTAGTGCTTACCGCGAACGTCTGTACTCTGAAAACAAGTTGACCCTGTATGATATATTAAGTCCCGTTAAGAGGGGAGAAAACATTACTAAAATCCGTTTACAAAACATCTAAACAAAGGTTGACCATCGCCTTTTTTCGTCGAGGTGGGAGTTGTTACTCTACCAGAGATGCACTGCGGTTTTTCCAATTAGGAGAAATGCCCGTCTACTGCTGGCCCGTAAAATTTCTGCACTAGACCTGTGCAGCTGCTTTGGTAGTCCTAAATAAATATTTAACCTGGTTAATATTTTCCATGGTTTGTTTATAGACTATAAAATCTGTATGTACCTTAACGTATATGATGAATTTTCTTGATTTTAGAACCACCCAGTTTTGTCGTAAATGTGACTTACCGTGAAAGAATAATCAGGGAAGGCACGAATCTTACTGAAAACTGCGTCACTGTTGGAGAGCTTGGGATGAGCGTGAAATGGATCAAAGATGAATTCTTGGTAGCAAAAGAAGGAATAAATTCCTCGACTCTGACAATCAGTAATATTGATCGATGTCAGGATGGGATGTACAGTTGTGTAGGAACGAATAACCTGACAACAATAAGGCGTTGGATAAATGTCTCCGTTATTTGTAAGTATACAGATAAGTATAATAATTCAATGACTCTCGCTTTTCTTTTATTTATATTGGTGATTTCGCACATAACCGTTTGTATGGATACATACTGGATTTACTTTCATACGCATATTTACGTATAGGTTATATACCGTGACCGAGGTGTTTAAGCGATATATCAACCCCAGCGCGCAGCGCTCGGGTTGATTCATCGCTTAAACGCCGAGGTCTAAGGTATATAACCGGCTTATATCATCATTTGGTGAATGTTGACTCAATAACCGCTTTGACTCTATTAAGAGCGATGCAAAGAAAAAGTGTTGACATTTCGTTTTATTGACTTGATGTGCATATGACTAACTATTCATGCAAATTACTTGAAATGGTATTGGATTGAGGACAAAAGAACTGTTATGCATCAATAGCTCTAACTAGCATTTGCATTTGACTTGCTGCAAAACTTTTTCATGTTGTTTGTTCATGTTAGCATGGAGGCTGAAAGTGACGAAGATTTATTTATTAAACAGAGTGCTTTTAGTAATAATAAGGTTTTGGAGAGTGATTTTGAGCTAGATTTAGATGGAGTGTAAGAGCTGGTTGACAGTGAATGCAGAAATGAGAGCGTGGTGAGAAAACTTGGTTTTCAGGAGCTGCCTAAAGATGCTTCGACTAAACGGTTTGGCGGGGCCATTGATGATTATGGGCTACAGAAGCACATGCCATCTCGTATTCCGAAAAATACTGTTCGTGAAACTGAGTGGGCTGTTCGTATTTGGTCTTCCTGGGCAACAGCAAGAAATGGTACAAGACGGACCACTCGTTGCGACCCACAACGGCAACTCGTGGAACAAAAATGAGTGTACCTGACAAGTTGGTGATGGCAAGAACTGGTCATAGAAGTCTGGCATCTCTGCACTCCTACGAACATCCGAGTGAAAGATCGAAAGAAATTGTATCAGACATAATCGCAGGAACTAGCAATAGCGCAGAAGATGATGTGAACGGTAGTTCAAGATTTAAAAGAAAGAGTTCAACAATTGAGGAGATTGACGAGGGTGAAAATAAAGTTCGTGATATAGCAACGTCTCGCAAGCGAAGGTTGTCGTTTGAGTTTGCGAATTGCAAAGTTGTCATTAACAACTCCTAATCAGATCTCAAACAATTGCGGATGTAAATTGAGTTCGTTTTTTGAGTAGTACCATTGAGTAAATTGTTTTCATGTTAAGTAAAATTCAAGGAAGTTAGAGCGTTTTTCAGTCTGTATTGTTGCGTAACAATTTGGGGGTTGATATGTATTAATCAACCTCATTAATATATTTATGAGGTTGATTAATGCATATCAACCCCAAAGTTTGGTCGGTTCTTTCAGCCCCGCTCTCCCCAGTAAATATTCAAAAGCCGCTGCGCGCTGGGGTTGATATATCGCTTAAACACCTCGGTCACGGTATATAACCTATACATATATACAGGGAGAGAGAGGGAGAGGAACAGGGAAAGAGAGATGGAGATGGAGAGAGAGAGGGGGGGGGAGAGAGTGGGAGAGGAAGGAAGAAAGAAAGAAAGAAAGAAAGAAAGAAAGAAAGAAAGAAAGAAAGAAAGGGGGAGAGAGAGAACTTTGTCTAAACATGGTATTTCCTTAGTAGATACATTGTTTTACATGAAAGAGACAGTTTTAAAAGGTGTCTCGTTCTTGTATTTTATTTCCGGGAAAATATAACATGTAACTCGGTTTGATTTTCTCGTATTGTGTTTGGAATTCTTAAACTTGTTTCTGTCTTTTCAAGAGATATTTTATGAGTATTTTTGTGGAAAACTATTCAGGAAAGTGTAAAAAGGCACCCGGAATACTAAAACTAACGTAGAAGACCGCATAATGGACTAAAACTGACATATAAAATTACCCTTCACGGGTGGCCGTCTTTATTTCACGTCTCATTATTCAGTTAGCCTTCGAGTTATAGAAATGGAGTTCATTGCAGTTCAGTTGTTTTCTCTTTTTTGACAGAGCACCACATTAAGATTTTGTTGCACAAAACTGCACCTTTTAATTTAGAATTTATTGCACAACAACTGCACCTTTTAAAAACTAATAAATCAGTTGGTCTAGACAGAATTACAGCTCCTTTACTGAGAGACTCTGCGGAAGTTATAACACCTATTTTAACAAAGATTTTTAATACTTCATTACTTATTGCAAAATTTCCATCTTTATGGAAATGTGGTAAAGTGATTGCCCTTTTTATGTCTGGTGATGGTACTAGCTGTAACAACTACAGACCAATAACCATTTTGCCTATTGTAAGCAAGATCTTAGAGAACGTGGTTCACCAACAAGTTTATTCTCACTTGGGCGAGCATGATATAATAAACCCAGACCAATTTGAACTTGGACGCAAGCGTTAAACTTCTAGTGTTCTTGCTGGTTTTACCGATGAAATCTTAGAAAACATGGATAACAGTCTTATTACTGGAGCCGTCTCTCTTGACCTCATAAAAGCACTTGATGCTGTCGACCACCATCTGCTTATTCAAAAAACTAAAATACTTAGGTTTTAATCCTGCTTCAATTGAGTGGTTTGTCTCGTACTTATCAGAGCGTACACAAATTACATCAGAAGCCAAGCCATTAAAAGTTGGTCTTCCTCAAGGCAGAATTTTTGGACCTGTCTTATTCTTGATATATGAGAATGACTTACCATCATGTTTGGAACATTGCAAAGTACTTCTTTATGCCGACGATGTATTACATTATGCACCAAAATCAGCTCAAGATATCCAGCATTGTTTAAACATGGATTTGCAAAATCTGTCATCCTGATTTACATCTAATTTATTGACTTCAAATTATCACAAGTCCAAGTTTCTTCTCATGGGAAGTCCTCGAAGATCACAAGGAATTAATGAAATATCGATAATTGTCAACAATGTTCAACTTGATCGAGTAGGTCCACTCAACTATTTAGAGGTGATATTTAATGAAAGTTTAGCATGGACTCATAATCTTGAAAACCTGCCATCTAAAGTACCGTAAATGCTCGTTTTAGCGCCGCTCCCGGTTAAGCGCCGCACTCAGGATCAGAAAAATTTAATAAGCGCCGCGGCGCTAAAACGAGCAAATACGGTAAATAAAAGGCTTGGCCTCCCTAAGCGTATAAGATACTTGCTACCAATCAGTGCAAGATTATTATTATATAATACCATTGTACTTCCCGTTTTCGATTATACTGATATAATTTGGGGTGATTAAAGTTGTATCACCCTTACGTATTCACTTCAAATATTACAGAATAAAGCTGCCAAGGTAATTCTGGACCTACCAGCACGTTCATCAGCAACTCAAGCTTTGGAAAAAGTCGGTTGGAAAAACTGATATCAAAGATATTTTTATAATCGTTGTATATTTGTATATAAATATTTGAACAATTTAATCGATATTAATCTTAATTTAAAGTTTAACAATCAGGTACATTGTTATAGTACCCGTAATAAGGATGCTCTTTATTTGCCTAAGGTGAATACTAATCGGGGTAAACAAAGACTTATATATAGTGCGTCATCTGACTTTAATAACCTAGATAAAGGAATTCGCAGTTCCAAATACTTGCCGATTTTTAAAAAAAACGTTTTAATGATATTAACTTGCATGCATAAATTTGCATACTGTTTGTAATATAGCTAGTATTTTACTTACTTGATACTATTTGATTGTATTTTAGTTCCTTTTTTTGTTTGTTTTTTTTTTTTTTTTGTTACAGCACCTCTATTAAAAACACTTCGGTGATGGAGTTTGCTGATTAAATACCATAATAAAAATGTTTTCTACGTCGATTCAGACCTGCCTATGCAGCACTCCAGTTTTGATCTATTGGCACTGGTTTGTGAAGGTTAATGCACTATAATTCAAATAATCCCCTTCACATGCATGAACTGCTAAAGACTGATCACGGATTCACCAAATAAGATATGTATTATTAGCCCGAAGACAGTATTTCAGTTACTATATACAGTGAAGGCGAAGGAGAGCTTGGTCATTGGTATTTATGAGCTGACAGTGGAAGCTGATTCCCATAAGGTCATGGCTCTATACGATGAATTTGTCGTTTATTTCAGCCGTATCTTTAAAAATGCAGAATCAACAACGAATTCTTTCACTCATCGTCTCGTTAGAGCAAAGCCAAAGAAAAATTACTTTGAACCTCACAACGCTGTGGCTCTTCACATGGAACACCCTCAGCCCATTTTCAGTTAATTCAAAGCAAAAATGTCTGAAGCACTGTACTGCAGTCGATTTTTAATAAGGGTTGCAGGAGAGGGTTACAAGACCAGGAAAATATGAAGGCCGAGAGACAAAGCTGCCAGTAGTTCCGCCCAGAAATCAAATAGTTGTCTCACTTAGGCATCCACTCTAAATGCTACCAGAGGCCGAAAAAGCACTCAAACCCGAACCTACAATCTTCAAGCGATGCTACATGCACATATGGAACAAAACATTAATAGCTGGAGATCTTTTGTTCCACTTCATTTGAATTAAAAGTTGTCGTTATTTCCGTGTAACACGACCTTTATTGGCTCCGCTGATCTAATCATTCTATTGATTATTCATTTCCACCAACTAGAAGCATGGCATGATTTATTGGGTATTCGACGTTTTTGCTAGAACTTAACCAAAACATTAAATAGTCCGTAAAAGATGTTCGCACTTACTCGCATTTTAATAATTTTAAATTATTTCTACAGATCCTGTCGCCATAGAGACTTTTTCGTCGTCCTCAGGAAAATCATTCGTTGGTCAGCATGCAACAATGCGGTGCTATTCTGAGGGAAACCCAAAACCAACCTACAGGTGGATAACGCCGAATCCTCTGGTAAACTTCACTTCTTCACTTGAGTATGGTTATGGTATTCTACATGTTGTTTTTACCAGACCTGAAGACTTTGGAAATTATACGTGCGTGGCAAGTAACTCGATAAGCAGTAATAATCGTTCAATTACGGTGACACAAATTCGTAAGTATGAAGAAGCTCGTACATTCTGTGTAGTCTTTGTAGGAAGTGACAAAGCCAAAGTGTTATCTTTCCTGAACAACTCTTAGCAAAGCTCCTAAACCCTAGTCAGAATAATTGGTTAATGTGAAGCAGAGTAAACCAGTTTCTCGAAGCCTGTTTTGATCTATGAAGTAAGCTCGTGTAATGGCTGTTTTCCCCATGGGAAATTCTGTCCCGCGAAGCGACTTTAATGCGTGCGGCACGCTATGTCTACCTCCGTGTTCTGGGTCCTTTTTCTCCTCTCTGCGGCGCCTCTTCGGAAAATACAACACGAAGATATATGTCTAAGGCAGGCCTGGGCATCTTACGGCCCGCGGGCCACATCTAGCGCTTTGGACGTCCCTGTCCGACCCGCGTGAGTGTGAGGTCAATCAGAACATTAAAGAAAAAATATTATATAATATAATTTATGATGTTCATGCTATACAATTGTGTTGCTTTTATTTTGAAAATCGTGCTATTTTTGTTTTATTTACGTGACGCACGCGTGTATTATGCATCCAGGACGTGCATGCGTGAACAGACACAAGTGATTCTTCTGATAATCAGTAGCAGCCAAAATATAGTATAATTTACTGCTTTTTACAATGGGAGAAAGTGAATATTGAGCAGAATAGTTATCGTTGGTTCGGCCCTCCAACACAGTTCAGGTTTCTCATGTGGCCCCTTGTAAAAATTAATTGCCCACCCCTGGTCTAAGGCAATGTGGAATCTTCACCTCGAGTTTTGAGCTCACCAGAAATGTATTGGTGCCGGAATTATCGATATTTGGATCTCCTTCAACTTGTGGTCTTGGATGGCAGAAGAGCAACATTTGCATCGTGAACAATAGGGCCTCATTAGCTGAACCCAGTGCATTGTTCACTGGGTCATGGATCGCGAATCATTGTGAAAGAGTAATCAGTACCAATCTACACAAAGGCACACCTCGACCTTCATTCCTGAGACGCTCTGGTGCTAAGAGACAGAGGCGCCCGTGCATATACTATTTTAACACCACTGCTACATTCCGTCCGCTGTTGTTGGGCGATTTAGTGTTTAAGCTCAATCCAGGACCTGCTCACATTTCATCACGCCTCAATGGTTTGAAACAAAATACCCAACGCTCCAGATCGACGCGAAACACTGAAAACATAATAACACCGGATCGTGTTCGTTTGTATCCCAGTGATCAACAGTTGACCTTGTGTACTCTAAATGCGAGGTCGTTGAATAATAAATCAGCTGCTTTTGTGGACTTAGTCTGCGATGTTAGAGCGGATTTGTTTACAATATGTGAGACCTGGCTTAAAGATCATCATTCTACGGTTTTGAGCGAGCTCACTCCGCCCGGATATAGAACGCTTGTACATTGTCCGAAACCTGGCCGCAGGGGCGGTGGCACTGCATTGTTAGTAAAAGAAGGGATCAATGTCAGTAATGTTTATTCTGATGAGAAAACGTCGTTTGAGGATTCTGAGTGGCTGGTCAGTTTTGGTCCTACTCGTGTGCGCACTGTTATTGTGTATAGACCGCCGTATTCAGAAGATCATCCAATTACTGCTGGCGTTTTCTTTCACGAATTTGCTGAATACCTCGAATTTGCCGTCATGTCCAGCGATAAGTTACTGATAACTGGTGATTTTAATTTCCATATGGATGTGCCTACTGATCCTAATAACATACACTTCAGAGATCTTTTAGACGGGATGGGTCTTGTCCAACATGTGAAGCAACCTACCCATATATACGGCCACACCCTAGATCTCATCATTACCTGCCAATCTGATGACTTCATTGCTGAATAGCCTCATTCTGAGAGATTTATCTCCGATCATGCTGCCGTGATATGTAGTTTAAGGACACGTAGTCCAGTCGTAGAACTGAAGCATGCTGAATATAGGAAGTTGAAGTCTATTGATTCTGTACTATTCGCTGAGGACATTCGCAATTCTATTTTGTATATAGATCCCCCTGACGACTTGGACAAACTAGTTAATTGCTACAACACGACGCTGTCATCACTACTAAAAAAGCATGCCCCGATACAATCACGAAAAATAAGAAATAGGCCCAGGCCGCCATGGTTTGATGATGAGATTATGCAGGCAAGGCGTGACAGACTGAAAGCTGAGAAACGGTGGAGGAGAACTGGACTGGCCTCGGACCTTCTAGCGTTCAAATCCAAGAGAAATTATGTAATATATGTTATGAACAATGCGAGAAGAACATATTATAGTCAATTTATTGAAGAAAACAGCTCAAATCAGTCAAAGCTATTTCGGGAGAGCAAGCGTCTATTGAATATTCAGTCTGATAAAACTCTCCCGCCTCACACGAATGCTGTTAAGCTCGCTAACGATATGGGGGACTACTTTGTTCATAAGATTACTGCAATAAGATCCAAGCTGGCGGCTAGCACTCAGTCCCCTCCCAGAGCTGCCAAAGAATCTGATTATACTACCACCTTGGAAATGACAGACCTTTCTTTTTCTGAATTCGCGCTACTCACTGAGGAAGATGTAAAGAATTTGGCACTAGCCTGTAAGAAATCGTGTGACCTTGATCCACTTCCATCTTCTATACTGTCTATACATCTGGACCATCTACTCCCTGTCATCACAAAGATGATTAATTTATCACTAAAGACTGGTCGGTTCGCTGATGAGTGGAAAAATGCCTTGGTGCATCCATTGCTTAAGAAACCTGGACTCGAACTGGTAAACAAGAACTTCCGCCCAATAAGCAAATTACAGTTTATTTCTAAGCTCACAGAGAAAGCGGTTGCTATCCAGTTACATACCCACATGCTGACCAACGGCTAGTTCCCGGAAATGCAGAGTGCGTATCGTGAGCATCACTCCACTGAGAAGGCGTTACTGAAAGTCAAGAATGATATTCTTATGAATATGGATATGGCTCATGTGACAGTCCTAGTTCTTTTGGACCTCAGCGCCGCTTTTGATACTGTGGACCATGATATTCTTATTCATAGACTTCAGTCACTTCTCGGCCTACGTGGATCAGCTCTTCAATGGTTTCGATCCTATCTGAGAGGTCGATCGCAACAAGTTACAATTAATGGTGCTCTTTCCAAAAAGTTTGGCCTAGAATGTGGGGTACCTCAGGGTTCATGCCTTGGTCCCCTGCTTTTTACTTTTTACACATTGTGCATTTGCAATTTCAGTCTCCTTCATTATCTGAAGTCTTTTAAATTCAGTCTCCCTATCAAGGAACTTCATCTCTACTCGAGTTTTGCGGCATTGGCTCTGCTTTGAGCCGGCTTGAACGCGCTGAAGAATTTGATGCTTCAGACAATGCGTTTGATTTCCCTGATTTGTCAGAATGCGATGTTCTACTCGTGCAGCTGGATTTCACAGTATTTGGCCTACTGTATAATTCCCTTTCCAGAGAATGTATACGTTTACATACTTTGAGCCTGCATTGCTGATACTCCCTATCTCTTTCATCAAACCACCTGTGAGATGGAAACTTTTCCCTCTTCAGATTTAAGCATTTGTCCTACTTGTTATGGGCATCAATTTTTCCATTTCTTTATCCAGGGTATCTCTGGCTTTCTCTAATTCTTCACGATCCACACATTCGTTCGCCATAGTTTTCAATTCGTTGATATGGATTAACAATTTCCCATGGGAAGCGGATCGATTACGGCATAAAATATCGCGTTGATATAACATTCTTTTCTGTGTAGGTTTTCTGCGTCATTTGGGACGTTCTTGGTTATTTTTAACTAAAGATTCTGATAACATAGCTTGCAAATTTTCACTTAGTTCGGATGAAACGAATGTATCATCTCCCTCAGCAATATTTTGTGCTTTATCCGAGCACGAGACATCCTCATTTGTATCCATTTTGAATAACTTCTAAAAGTGGCACTTTGTTGTCATTACATAAAGCACTTCTTGAATATGAACTACAATCCACGCCGATCGACTGTTTTCTGTCCGTAATTCATAATTAACCAAAACCAAAGGCCATTATGGAGATATTTTACTGTAACGTCGTGACTCTCGTCTTTGAGTGTTGATGAAAGTTGTCGCTTAACTATTGGGTTGATAATTTACTGGGAAGCACGTACAGAGGATTGGCAAAACAGTCAGACAAGTCAAGTCATTCAACTATATTGTGATTCACGTAAACTAAACAAAGATAAAAATAAACCTTAAGTTTCTAATTACAAACATTAACAAAAGTTTCATGAATATAATACTTACCAGAGGTACCAGGCGGAAATCTTAATCGAAGAATAAATAATAAAGCCCAGCAAAAACACGGAAAATAGGCATATTTAAAGGTTGATCTAACGTTTTGTTGCAGCACGCAACATTCTCAGAGAATGAATAACTTATATCACCTATTATCTATTAACTTATTATTCAATAACTTATGATATTATCTATTAACTTATTATTTATCACCTTTGTTGTTGTAGCATTTCTTTAGAATCGATGCAATTGAAGAACCAGGCGGAAAACGTATTCGAATGATGAAAATCAAGGCCCAGCAAAAAATTCTTAAGACAGGTATATTTGTGTCAAACGGTTTATTAAGATCTAACGTTTCGTTACTTAAGACGCAACATCATCAGAGAATGAGAAAAAGACGATGAGACAATCACTAAAATATTATTACAAAGCTAATTAGCATAAATTTGGCGTTTGAGAGGAAATAGGAAGTGATGAGATGTCAGAGGTGGCGAAGAGGGTAAAGGCAATCAGAATAAGGAAAGAGGAATTGAGCTTGATTGTGAGTTGAGGGTAGGATTGAGTTTGTGAATGAGTAAGCTTTCTCTGATGAGGAGTTCATGAGTGATAGATGAAGAGGAGTGAGAGAGGATGGTGAAATCATCTGATGTAGTGAGATGGCCAGTGTCGTGGTGATGTGATAGAATGTTTGTTGTGGAGGGGTTAGCACGCTCTTTGCCAGTAAGGGCTGAGATACCCAAGTGATCAGCAATCCGCGTGTGGAGAAGTCGGCTTGTTTGGCCTACATACGACGCATTACAGCTTCGACACTTAAAAAGATACACAACACGAGATTTTAGACCATTGGGCATCCTGTCCTTAAAAGAAAAGAAGTGTGCTAGGCGGAGGGACGGACGGAAAACAAAACGAATAGAAATATAAGGGAAGGCCTGTGAGCAAAGCTTACGGATTTGTGTTCGAATCTGGAGGCTGTGTTGTCCAGTGAAGGGAAGGCAGAAGTATATGATCTTTTTAGGTCAAGGGAAACTTTGGATACGGGCGAAAATTTGTTGTCCAAAAAACGGCCAATACAATTGTCTAGAAAATTTCGGGGGTAGCCGTTGAGAGAAAATAGTTTCTTTAAATTATCAAGTTCCGAGTGTAAAGTAATGTAGGTAGAGCAAATGTTAAAATAGCGATTTAAAAGAGACATAACTAGACCTGTTTTGTAGGTAAACGGAATAAAGCTATCAAAATTTGTATATAGGCCGGTAAAAGTGGATTTGTGAACATTCTATCACATCACCACGACACTGGCCATCTCACTACATCAGATGATTTCACCATCCTCTCTCACTCCTCTTCATCTATCACTCATGAACTCCTCATCAGAGAAAGCTTACTCATTCACTCCTACCCTCAACTCACAATCTGATTGCTTTTACCCTCTTCGCCACCTCTGACATCTCATCACTTCCTATTTCCTCTCAAACGCCAAATTTATGCTAATTAGCTTTGTAATAATATTTTAGTGATTGTCTCATCGTCTTTTTCTCATTCTCTGGTGATGTTGCGTCTTAAGTAACGAAACGTTAGATCTTAATAAACCGTTTGACACAAATATACCTGTCTTAAGAATTTTTTGCTGGGCCTTGATTTTTATCACCTTTGTAATATAAGTTATTCTCTGAGGATGTTGCGTGTAGCAACGAAACGTTAGATATATAAACCTTTAAATATGCCTATTTTCCGTGTTTTTTGCTGGGCTTTATTATTTATTCTTCGCATAATACTTACTAAACAATAAACCTCTTGGTTAACTTATGATTTAGACGATTTTAAACATGTATTGTTGCACTGAGCACAACAGAGCACTGCTAAGCAATGAAGGTTAAAAAAAAAAAATACCATGAGCCATCGCGAGCTTGGCTGAAATTACGCGAAATTAAAGATTCTAATTTATGGCCGTAGCTAAACTGAGTGACACCGAGCTCAAAGAGAAAACGGAGAACTACTACAGACTGAAGAACTGTAAACAACTAACAGCTCCTCAAGTGAACTTCGAGACTTGGGAGAAGCTTCAACATAAAGCAAACCAACAAGACCTCCGGAGAAGCCTCACTCAAAAGGCATTGGTAAAAGTAGGGGCCATACTTTCAAAATCGACAGAGTTACTATTGCAGTCGAGAAACAATGACCCAATCATCACCATGAATGCCGATGCTATTGGCTTGTTAGGGATTACAAACATATGAAATCTCTTTGCATAGACGCGACGTTTTCAAACCCCACTTAAACAGGAATTTTGCAAGCTTGTGTGCTTCGCATGCTCCTGTGAATTCACTATTGTTTGGGGACGACCTTTAAACGAAGTTAAACAACATTTGCGCGCCGAATAGGAGCAGCTGAACTTCAGTTGCTGAGCGGTCTGCTCCGACAAAATCCAAAGGCTCCTCATCGGGTATTGGTCGAACAAACAACTTAAAGGGAGGCCTTTTTTATACAAGGGCCGCCAGTGGAAACATCATCCTCCGAAGGGATCCTTCCAGTTCAAGAAACACTCACAACAGAAAGCAATTTAACAATGCTTATGCTTGCCGTTATTCAATATTTTACGCAACAAACACGTTGCTTCCCTTGTCGGAATGGAAGAAAATCCCATCTGACTCACTCGAAATATTTGGTCGAATAATATGATGGATGTCCTAGAGAAATACATGGAGGTTGTGGGGTCTTTTATTGAGGTTTAATGTAATGCTTACTTGAACGGAAGTCTAAACAATCTCTTCCATCCACTTGCCTTTATCACGTTCAACAATAAAAGAGTCACTTTTCAAGAATCCTTCAATATTTTGACGAATTATGGTACACGGAGAATAGGCCGAGAAATTAGTTTCGTCGCTCATTCCATCAGGTCGAGTAGCTTCTGATTTGTGTTCATGGAGAGTTGATCGTAAATGATGTTCTCGAAAAGCCTTATTTAGAGACGATTGTTTTAAAGCGTTTTGGTCTGTCAAATGGATTCGTTATAAAGAATTTGGTTTTGACTGTAATACTGTATTGTAATTCCACTTATCCCAGTTCGGGACAATTGGAATTAACATGAAAGTTTTTCTCTGATGATTCTTCGTTGTTGTCGAGGATAGGCTCTTTAGCCATGTTTTCCGGTACTTTGTTATACATGTGCTTTCAGACGTGCTTTCCAGTTGTTACGCCACCAGAAAGAAGGCCGATATGTAGCAAGTAAGGTGTGATTGAAGAGATTATATTTTCGACGTCTCTTTTTAATTGCTTGTCTTTGGTAAGGTCCTCTTCCATTTCCTTAGGGTTTTCAGCAGCAGCGAGGCCACCAATTAACCCAGAGAACATGCTTATGTCTAGATCAGTCAAAAATTCATTTGCTTTCTGCATTCGTCTTTTTTCGTATTCATGGTAAAGTTCACCGACGATCTTAGCCGAAACTTTTTTAATGTATTTGACCGACTGATCTATTTCGCCGTCTTCCGATAACCTGATTAACTCTGATCTTCTTTTATTGGTATCATCCTTATATTCCTCAGTGACCTCTTTTATTGGATCCTCTTCGATAGCCTCTTTTATTTCCTCATTTGCGTTATCAAATTCTTTCACCAAATCGTTGATGTCCTTAGTCTTGCGTTTTGGCAACACTACTGATATACCAAATGTTTTATTTTAGCGGATTACATACAAAGGACCCTCACCTTTTAGTTTCACATCGATATATCTCCCTTTATTTAGCTCATCTAATAGGCTTCGCTCAGCGGCATCAATGTCCACGTAGTCAAAGAACTCTTCCTTAATATTTTTAAGCTTCTTTTATTGTGCGTTTTGAAACATATTACTCTTGTGGCATTGTCTCTTAGGTCCGTCGATATCGAATTCAACGAACAGCGAAAAGTTATGATGCCAACCACTATAGCCAAGATATGAGAGGATGTTATGACTATTGTGTTGTTCTGTCGAGTAATATCGTCAATGATCACAACAGTTCTTGAGCCTTAATAAATGTCTATCGTGTGTTTCAAAATGACGTTCAGTTTATCTGAGCCTATTTCAAGGCCTATCACATCTATGTCAGTTTTTAGGTACTGTATTTCCAATCTGAATTGTTTATCTAAATTATTGGACATAAATCAGAATGTAGTCGAATGGTTTTTCTTTCCTCTATCACTTCATGAAGTAACGTGAAGGTTTTGCCACACTCTGAAGGTCCTACAATTAGCGTCGTTGATGGTTCCATTATTCTACCTAATATTGGATGCTCTGAAGATCGTTAATAAAGTTGATCATTCCATCAGACACGACGAAACAGTAGATCGTATGGTCCTTAATCGTCGCTGCACTCTTTGTCAACTCAAGTAAAGCTCCGAACTGAGTGCTGAGCACCTTTTTACCATTTCCACACACCGTTGAGTTGTCCTAATGTGATCGAAGGTCGATGTAGAAGCAGAACGTATCTTCAAACACGGTGGTGTCGAAAGGCATCTATTTAGAGAAGTACCTGAAGGCCTCCTCATATAGTCGACTCTGTTTCAGATCTCTGCTGTTTACCTGATTTGGTTTTCCCTCCATTGATATTTTAATCTGAGAGATTTTTGGGTATGGGAAAACTTCGTCATCGGCATTGTCATCTTTAAAAAGCAAAACAATCTCCCTCATGCTTTTTCTCGGCATATTTACGTTGATGTTCTGAACGGTGTCAGCCTTTGTCCATGCCATCTTTTTAAACATTGTAACATGCTCAAACACGAGAGATTTTTCAGATGAAAACATACTGGTGATTTCCGACGCTAATTCATCGTCGGTTATCGTCTCATATTCTAATTCCAAGTTTTCCAAACTGTATTCAGCTTGAGCTTGACCACTCTGTTTAACCAGAACGTCGGTGCTGACTGGTAATGTAATTATGTATTCAAGGTTATTCATCATACTGTTAGGCACAAAGAGACCACTCCCTTCCAACACTTTGCATAGCTTGATCCTAAGTTTTGTTCCAAAAATGGAATACATCAATGCGTCCCGTGCTCTTGCTGTGTCACCAGAAGATGAACCGGAGTCGTCCTTGGATGTCAGCTTTCTCCAATTTTTTGTCCCGATGCCGTACTCTATCAGGTCGGTTCTTTCAGATTTGCTTGACCATTTGCCTTTGAACGCCTCCCAGATGTTTTCATTTGAGTTGTCATATATCACTTTTCCAGCGTACCTGATTTCCAATCGGCTCTACAATAGCTTTGCCAGTTTGTTGTTGAAATGGTTCTTTGTGTTGCTAACTTTGAGATCGAAACAAAGATGAAGAGACTCTGCCACTAAACAATCTCTTTTTGATAGCCTTGGAACTCTGATGTAAAGTTGGTCACCGGGATTGGCAGTATGGGGTTTGAAGGTAACTGTTTGCCAAGTTCGTTTTCCAACAATGCTGCCTTTATTGAGCTTTCTGAATTCTGGTGCTATTCTTTGTTCTGTCATCTGCATATATTTGATTACAGATTTTATTTTCTGGTGGCAAGATATAATAGAGTTCCTCCAATGAAAAAGTAAATATGATCACCGATGAAAATAAGTCCTTCACCTGATGTCTTTTTGGCGATGTTTTCTATTTTTCTCCATGGTTCGACCTTCTCTCCTGGCTTTATTGGTTTTGGCTTTGCACCGGCGTGAATTATATCGTTGCCACTCCTTTTCAAACCCAACGCAAGACCGGCGATCAGAGCGATGACTGTACAAACCAAACCTGGATACAAACAATCTTTTGACAGATCATCAATCTAGTTTTCGCCCATTTCATTCTACGTTAACTGCCTTGCTTAAAGATACCTATGTACTGGCTAAACAACATGGATAATGGTAAAACTAATATCGCAGTGTTTGTAGATTTAAAAAAAGCTTTTGCACTGTCGATCACCACATTTTATTAGGTAAACTGAAATTTTACGGTATTTTCGAAAATGAACTCAGCTGGTTTCAATCCTATCTCTTTAATAAGACCCAGCAAAGTTTCGTTAATGGAGCAGTTTCTACAACACGAACTTTAAAGTGTGGTGTTCCCCAAGGCTCTATTTTGGGCCCTTTATTATTTTTGATCTTCATAAACGACTTACCCGGGTGCCTCTCAGTTACTCTCCCTAGTATGTATGCTGATGATACCAGTCACATCTGGAGACACTGATGTTAGGTATCTTGAAAGTAGATTCAATGCTGACCTAGCGAACCTTAATGACTGGCTGACAGCTAATCGTCTTAGCCTAAACAGTATTAAGAGTGAATATATGATTATTGGCTCGGCTAAAAGAATTGCTAAATTAGACTCTGATCCCAATCTTTTCTTGAGTCAAGTTGCTTTAAAGAGAGTAAGATATAAAACGATCCTCGGGGTAATTGTTGTTGAGAACCTGAAATGGCATGAACATGTCGAAAATGTTTGCAAAAAAGTTAAAAAGGGTCTAGGAATCTTGAAAAGAATACGCGATTATGTGCCACGTGACTCCCTTATTAAGATTTCTAATTCCATTGTGCTCCCCCATTTTGATTATTGCTCATCATTATGGGACTCATGTGGTAAGGGCCTTAAAGACAAACTTCAAAAATTACAAAACAGAGCGAGCCGGATAATTACCCGCTCTGGCTATGAGATCAGATCCGTTGACACGTTAGCGCAATTAGGATGGCAAAATCTTGAAGATCGTTGGTTGGCAAACAAAGCCACCCTAATGTATAAAATAGCTCACAATTTGGCTCCTTCGTATCTCTCAGATAAATTCTCAACAAGAGATACAGTACATGACTACAACACTAGAGGAAATTTGATTAATCTTTCTATCCCCAAGCCTAACACCAATTTCCTTAAGTCAAGTCTTGTCTACGGTGGAGCAACATGTTGGAATTCGCTCCCTGAGGACCTTAAGGCTAGTCCTATTATAGATGTTTTGAAGAAAAAATATCAAGTCAAAATGTGTAATTTTATTTTTTAAACTTAGTTTCTGGTCCTCACGGCTCTCCGGAAGAGCATTTTTTTGTATAATGAGTGAGATTTTCTTGTTTAAATAAAGTTCGTATCGTATCGTAAGTGTCGTCATTCGTGGTTTATTCAACGCTGTTGCATTTAGTGCAGCCGGTTTTTTGTCTTCAAAACTGAATCACTCAGGATATGAAGCTGAGATGAGGAGACATAACAAGGCACTCGAGGATTTGGCGAAAACAAAATAAGCATGGTATCAAAACGAAGTGAAGCAAAAGGACAAGATTCAAGAGCTAAGACAAGAAATTAGTGATGCAAACAGGGACATTAATGACACTAAAAAAGCGTTGGACGAACTTATATATGTATGTTGAAAAGTTTGTTCTCAAGCTTTTATCTCAGAAAATTTCTGAGCTCCCCAACGGGAATCGAACCCGTGTCTTCCGATCGCCGGTACGGTTGTTTTACCACTAGACAATAGGGTCTCAGACGGCAAGCATGATGTTAATAAGAGACCTGGTTCGTAATGTTTATATGCCTCTTTCGTACTTGAAAGCTGAACATACCTGTAATGTGATATTGTGTATAGGTAAATTTCATCTTACTAAGTGTAGATGTTTGTAAGCTTGGATATATGTATGTTGAAAAGTTTGTTCTCAAGGTTTTATCTCAGTACGAAAGAGGCATATCAACATTACGAACCAGGTCTCTTATTAACATCATGCTTGCCGTCTGAGATCGTATAGTCTAGTGGTAAAACAACCATACCGGCAATCGGGAGACACGGGTTCGATTCCCGTTGGATAGCTCAGAAATTTTCTGAGATAAAAGCTTGAGAACAAACTTTTCAACATACATATATCCAAGCTTACAAACATCTACACTTAGTAAGATGAAATTTACCTATACAAATATATATATATATATATATATATATATATATATATAAAGTAATAATATTATATACAAAAGTAATAATATTAATCGTATGCAAGGATTGAAGCCAGGATTTTAGAATCCGTGAACAAACACTTTTAACGCCTTAGACCAAGCGCTAGGCAGCTGGTTACATTGCGGTTTATCAGTGAATTTTTTTGGGTTTTATCTGTTGCTTATTGGAGTTACGTTGTAATATCGCTTTTGCTAATTTTTGCGTTTTAAAGCAAAACTTTTATCAATAGTGGAAGCTCCTAGGTCAAAAGAAAAGTTCCTGAGCCACTGACGGAGATCGAATCAACCCGCAACCGTCTGATGGTCGTTGAGATGGTCTAACCATTGAGCCATCCAAACTCCTATAGCGAGCTAAGGTACAAGTTTGACATGGTAGCTATGGTATGGTAATAATGATATGGTAGCTATGATATGGTAATAATGATCTTCAATGAGATGTATGTTACGAATTTGTCGAACTTGCACCTTAACTCACCGTCTGACTGTGTCTCACTAGTCATCAAAGGGTTGCGGGTTCGATCCCCGTCTGGGCCTTAGGAATCGTGAGGGCTTGTATGAGCTTGACAAAAGTTTACCAGTTTTTTGAAACTATTCTTTGGTACAAAACCAAAACTCGTTTAGTAACTCGTCTCTAATCCCGCCCAAGGAAATTATTTTATGGTGAATTTTTCACCTGATTTGAAGGGTCGAACATTTGGCACATTTTCCGCTCTGTAGCCCTTAAAACAGAATATAACTGTTCCTAATTATTAGTTTTGTTCTTTTTGGGTTTTTTCCACTTATCACCAGTTTATCCGAAAGCTTCAAACTCCCATTTATCAGTCCGAAACCCAACGAACAATACAAGCTATGAAATCGTATTTTCACCGCGCAAATCTCCGTGCACTCCCAAACTGACCTTTTAACTTGGTTCAATGATTATTATAACGTCGTCTTCTGTTTGATAAACCAGGAAAGCCAGAACGCCCAGCGATCTCAAGAGTTGCTCCCCATCCAGGAAAGGTCGTAGTGATGTGGACGAGACCAAGCCCAGACATCTTGTACTACGTTGTTATGTATAAAAGGGAAGGCTTGAAACAATGGTCTGAGAAAAATATATCTGGCTTAATAGGCTCGCTCAAGTGCGAGTTGGAAAATTTGAAACCTGGAAATTACGTTGTACAAGTGGTCGCAGTAAATAAGTATGGACCCGGTCATGCAAGCAAAAACGAAACGTTTACTGTCGTGTTGCCTACTTCGGGTAAGGGAATAAATATTGTTTATTAGGGTCTAATCGTATGTTTAGAAATGCTACCCCCTTTTTACATTGGGAAATGCTATTACAGGTTTCACAGTCGATTTCAAGAATATTTAAATACAGTGAAAAGAAATTTAGGTAATTAACCCGTTACCGAGCATTTGAATTCAACAGGTTATTCTGCAATGACGGCAATCTTGACAGAGTACCTAAAATATGGTATTAATACAGAATGACTCTGAAAGTAGACAATTGATGAACAGCAGTTTATTTTTGGACTGTCTTTGCAGAGTAGGAAGAGTTTCTTTTCTTGGACGGCACGTTGTTATTTCAGAAACTCGGCGTTTCCACGATCTAACGCGGACTTTAAGTAAAATAGATCCTGGGATGATGCAAGACTTGCTTGGAGGTCCTTAGATGACGCATCCGTAGATGAGACAAGACTTGCTAAATTGGTCCTTGGCAAGTCTTGTCTTTTCCCTGTATCTATTATGGTTAAAATCCATGCCAAGTTGTGAAACCTCCTAGTATCTAGAACGATAATGTGCGATCAAATAAAAGCAACTTTGGCAACTCTGGAAAGATTCTCATTAAACCAGTGATGTTAAACTCGAAGACGTTATTTTTAGTCACCGTAGTAAAAGTTCTAACTGAAAAAGTAATCAGTTAACTTTCACTTTTTACACAGTTTTCTTTTTTTTTTATTTTTTATTTTGGTCAATGTCCATTTTTCGTTCGTTTAATTTTTATTAGCATTCATTAAATTCGAATTTTTGGGATATTTCCGAATATATACAAAATTGATCCCTGTTAGAATACTCACGGTTTCCGGCATTTGGGATTCAAGAAAGGTAAACTATTGAATTAGTTCAAAACTGTCCTAAAACGGTACCATGGTACAAGAACTAAACGAGTTAAGGACAGTAGACTGAAATTAACAAAAGCAACAATTGTAGTAGCCTTTAATTCACTGATAAAAATGCAGATTATGAGTTACAATCTAGAAAAATACTAGAAATATAAATAAACTTAAGACCGGCTGTCAAAAACATATCGAGAACTCGCCGACAAACATGAAATTTCGGATTTCTCCATATTTTATCTGGATAGTCCTGTTGGTGAACTATTATTAAAACTCACAATAAAACTTTACCAAGGAACTTTGTTTTGAGGTTAAACACGGAATACTGCATCGGATCAGAGACGACGTTTCATTACCCGAAAATTGGCAAACTATAACACGCTCGTGACGCGAAATGGTTTATCGTATAAGTATGAAACTGAAAACTTCTTTACTTGGTAATCTCGTCAACCAGAAAATTAAATAAAATCAGGAATACCGGCATTTTTGTAAACGCTTCAGTGAGCACGAAGTTTGTTAATATCAACACCGTGACAAAACCATGTAAACAAAGAAAGTTCAAACAAAATATTCATGCCCTGGTATGTTCAACTTTGCCATAAATTTTATATTACAAAAATGTTCTATTATATTATTACAATATATTAAAACATTAGCTTGGGTAATTAAAAAGTCACTTATTGGGGCTATTTTCTATAATGTCACTAATATCGCACCACTGGTATCAAGACGATATCTTTTAAACTCTTTGTGCTTACTTGAATTTGTTCAAATATTTCTCATTTTACAATGATTATTTGTGATGTGTACACAGAAGAATAGACCTGTTATCTAGGCTCCTGATCGATCTTTTAGAACAAGGGAAAAATATCAAATATATCCGCAACTATCATATCAGTACTAATTTGACCAAGTTATTAACTCTACGAGTCACAACCAGCAAAAATTCTCGTCCATTTTTTCGTAAAGTCGCCTGAAATCAGATTGGAAATTTCAGAGAAAGCCTTCCTGAGTATATATTTTTTATCGCTAGCGTATGCGTCTCATAATTCATGGTACTTTGACACAACACAACACAATAATTGTCTAACGGAAAGGAAGGAACATATTTTATTGACAACGCGCACTTGCAATGACTGAACAATTTCTTTTAGTTTTACTGTTTTGCTAACAATCTCTCACCAAACATACGTAAAGGACTGTGAGTAATCAGGTGAAATAAGTATTTGTGTGGCAACGCTATGAAACAGCGCGTCTACGAAAACATGCATACAAAGTACAAAATTATTTGGAAAAATTCAGTTTTAGTTCAGTTTAATATCGTTGGTGTACTTGCCTACGACCTTCAGATATGTTGTATAACTTACTGTAATATTCTGACGACCTTCCTCATCTTCTGCTGGTAATGCACTAACTAATCCAGCATTCACCTTTAATGTCGAGTCAAAAGTGGGTCCGACGTAATAAGAACCCAGTTACGTCATTTTATGAAAAAAATATTAGTATTGTTGTAAAAAGCCCCTGTCAATAATCAGTTTCAGAATTGTCACGGTAAATACGCCCCTGATGACCATATTATTTTCCAGTTGGAGTCGATTCTTGTTTGGTAAAAATTAGCGTTTCACTGATTCGCGAACTAACGAATGATGGCATTGAGCACGTTTTCTTCCTTGCTAAATGATGAAAATTTTTGCGTCCATATTGCGAAGTATTTATCGGTTGCAACAAATCAAAAATCTCTCTCTGTTCTCAGCAACATAAATTTGTTAGACATAATGTCAATTGATCCACAGCGTCCCCGACCGAATTAAGGCCTCTTCCATTTACTTTTCTGGGAAGATACAACTTTATCACACTATCTCGTGGGTGTAGTGCGTTGTACATAGTCAAAAGTGTTTCTTACGTTGGTGTAAAATTAGAATTTGCCAAAATTGAGACTCTTAAGCGTTTTCTGGATTTTTTTTCTTCCAAACGTTAAACATTTGAAAAGTGGATCAGACTGTAAAAGAAGGGCTATTGTATACTAACAAGTACATTGGAGAAAACGAGTATTGTAAGCCTTATTCCTTTTATCAAAAGGCGAATGATGTTTTTGACGGCGTTCCAATCAACATATCCAATCATTTTGACAGTGTTCGCTGACCCTTCTGTAGTATTCCTGACTGTTCTACAGAGACACAAAATCAAAATGACCTTAGTCTATTATGAGCGAGACTTCATAGACATAGATGGAACGAGAAGAAGGGTTGAATTGTATCAAAAGATAGCCACAACACTTTGGTGAATCGATTAGCATCACATTAGCCAAACGCCTCATCGAAAAATTCCATTTGTTGGTAGTAATCGCTTATCACAGTATTATCGATAGAACATCGTGGCATTTACACTCGACCACTAACTGTTAAGTTGATAATTCTAGAAGGATGAAAATCTCGAGTATCTAGATATTGTCTAAGACCCACCCGGGACCTGTTTGAAAAAATGCAACATTGGACCATCCGGCTGGGCATTTAACTAGATTCTCGCGGTTGCAGTTTAGATTTCCAGCCGGATGGCCCATTATTACATTTTTTGCAACAGATCCTGGTTGGGTCTTTGACAATACTAGACACTCGAGATCTTTATCCTTCTAAAATTATCAACTTAACAGTTAGCGATCCAGTGTAAATGCCATAGTGTTCTATCGAATATACCCTTCGCTTAATCGGCATTACCGCCATTATATATGCTGAACTCGTGGCCATGGTCGCGCCAATGGCTCCCGTAGCTCAGTTGGCAGAGCATCGATCTAGATTCGCGAGGTCGCGGGTTCGATTCCCTGCCGGATGGCCCAATGTTGCATTTTTCGCAACAGGTCCCGGTTGTGTCTTAGACAATATCTAGACACTCGAGGTTTTCATCCTTCTAAAATTATCAACTATCACAGTGTTACGTTGGCATTTTGGTAGTTTTGGAACTAAAACTGCCTTATTTATAATGTATTGGCTCTCAAATTGGTCAATTGTACCTATACAATATTTAGGGAAAAACGGTTTACTGGGCATTCATTGTTGCACACTTATTCGTTTACTATTAATACTATTTTTATAAATAAGAAACTAAGAAAATTTATCGGCATTCCTAGGTCTGATAGTGAAAAGCGAATGACGTTTCTCGCTCCTAATTCATAAAACTGGTTTAAGAGCTGTAATTTACAGAACCCGAAAAACATCAAACACTTTTATTTGTTTTTCATATGAAAACCAACTAATATCCTCTCAAGCTTTCTATTGACCTCTGCATGGTGGAATAACCAAACCAAGCAAATAATATAAATATTGCCAATTACAATTTACTATTTTGTTTAGAATCATATCTACCTCAAAAACATCTTTTACTTCTTGCCTGCGTATAATTCCTTGATCTTGACGGTCTTTCAGAAATATCGCTTTATTCTAAAACTATCATTGCAGTGTCCCTTTATTGGCTTTAATCAATTGAGCTATAGTCACCTGAGCAACAGAGCTCGAACCTTTAACTGAACATGGTTTTTTCTACTGTTTCTCTTCAGCGATGAATAACAACAGTTCGAATTCAACTATATCACCGGAACCAGGTACATTGTATCAAACCATTTGAAAATGAAAACAACCACGCTTTATTTTTTGGGGAGAGTTAGGACCGTATATAAAGATAAAGTGTTAATTGTAAACTACAGGGGACTGGAGCGTTTCAGTGAAATATGTTCAGTTTTTAATGCTCTCGGTAAACTAACAAACATCCTGTAGGCGATGTCTCGAAAATTCGAAAAACCTAAGTTTTGCTAGAAAATAATTATATCTTCTCAAGCTTACTATTGACCTCTGCATGAAGGAATAACCAAACCATGCAAATAATACAAATATTGCCAACTACAATTTACTATTTTGTTGAGAATCGTATTTACCAATTGCGTTTTTTGGTGCACTCTGTAAACTAACAAATATCCTGTGGGCGATGTCACGGAAATTCGAAAAACCTAAGTGTGTGGAATCTAACATATATTATTGTAAAAATGTGCAAAAATACAATAACAAAAAGTCGCGGGATTCTCGCGTGAATCTTATCACGTATGGTTAACGTGCTGTACACGTTACATCTCCCTTCTTATAACAATTAAGTCTTTACGTTAAGGTACAGGAGTAATAACATTCAAGAGTAGTATTAACAGCGGTAACTAATTCATATCTCGAATCTGTCATTCAGTTCAGTGCTCTAACAGGTAATCTGTGCGTTATCAATTAAGCATTCAGGTGGCTTGGAGATGCAGTTAGATCTTCTGGTTATGGAGTAGGAGACAGTAGTTTGTTCGTTATTTCGTAATGCAGTCATTTCTAGTAGTGGGTCTTGTTTGGTTTTTTTCAAGTCATGGCGATTTCGTCTGTAAATGTTGCCGTTCCATTCAGCGTGATAAGAACGTGGTGTCATTTGTTGTTTACATGTCCCTCGTGACCACGTCGATTGTTCAGGCAAGCGAAGCCATACTGAATCTCCTGGCAGCAGTGGTTTAAGGGGTTTGGCACGCTTATCATAATGATGACGCTGTTTCTTCTTCTGTTTAAGAAGTGCTAGCAAGTCATCCCTTGTATTGTAGAGGTTGTAGGAGGGTAGTCGGTGTCAATAGTAGTGTTTTGCTACGTCGTCCCATTAGTCTTTGTGCTGGTGATGTCTTCATCCCCTCACTCGCAGTATTACGCCAGTCCAGGAGTGCAAGATATTCTGACTGGCCCGATGATTTGCATTTGTTGAACAGTTTTTTAACCGTTTTCACAGCATTCTCGGCTTTTCCATTGCTTTGTGGATAGTGTGGGGATGATGTCACATGTTCGATTGACCATTTCTGGCAAAATGTAGCAAATTCGTCTGAGCTAAATTGTGGACCATTGTCAGATACTATGGTATCTGGAATTCCAAAACGAGAGAACATTGCGTTCAAAACTTTGATGACGCTAGGTGACTTTGTAGAAGTTAGGCGCTCAACTTCGATGTAGTTGCTAAAGTAATCAACGACTACTAGCAGCTGTCTATGATCGAAATCGCAAAGATCAACTACGACTTTTGTCCAGGGTCGGGCTGGTACTTCGTGCTAGAGAAGCGGCTCTTTCTGTTGTGCACTGCTGTGTCGTAAGCAAATATCACATTTCAACATATATTCTTTGAACTCTGAGTTTATTCGAGGCCAGTAGAGTGTATCACGAATGTGGCGTTGGCATGCTTCAATACCAATGTGGCTGGCATGAGCAATTTTCATAAGTTCTCCTCGAAAAGTTGAATGTACAACGAGCTGTTGCCCTTTGAAAATTAATGAATCTTGAATGGTCAATTGGTCTCTTACATCCCAATAAGCGCGTATTTCAGTTATTGACTTCTTTCTTGTTATTTAACCAACCGTACTGGATCGTTTCTGCTAGTTTCTTCATTACTGTGTCGGTTCGACTGTAATGATATCACGGCCATAGATATATGCATCAAAGCGTTCACATGTGTACAGGATAACGAGCATCTCTTTCTCGATTTGCCCACATTTGCACTCAGTGTTAAAGCTTGTGATGATGGCGTTAAAGCTCGTGATGCGAAATCAATAGGATGACCATTTTGTAAAAGGGCAGCACCGAGTTATGACTGGGAAGCATCGCACTGTATGGTTACTTCTTTGTCAAGCGAGTAGGGGCTTCAGTAACTTCATTCTTTAGAGCTTGAAATGATACTTCATGTTCCTTGGTCCAATTCCAGGTGGCTCCTTGCACGGTTAGATCGCTCAGAGGCTTCGTAATATCTGACAGCTTAGGGAAAAATTTACCAAGATATTGTCCAAGGCCTAGCAGTCGCTGTATGGCTCGCACGTCGCTTGGTTTAGGCATTCTGTTTATTGCTTCTACTTTGGCGGGAACTGGACGCAGTCCTTCTGCAGAAGCGATGTGTTCTATGAATGGTACACTTGAGCGGCGCAGTTTCATCTTCTCTGGTGCTAGCTTAATCCTATGCTCTTTGCAGCGTTCCAAAAAGGCAGTCAGGTTTTGATCATGTGATGCTGTTGCTGCCTCTTGTGTATCACAGTAACCAGCTATCACAAAATCATCTGCAATGACCTTGATTCCTTTCAGGCCTTCGATTAATTTGTGCATTCTTCGTTGAAATATTTCCGGAGCAGACGGCAGTCCAAATGGCATGTGCACCATCTGTAACGTCCAAATGGGGTATGGAGCGTGGTTAAGTAAGACGATTGTTCACTGAGTTTTACGTGCCAAAGTCCATCGGCTACATCAAGAACTTGAGAATGTTTTTGCTCCATGTAATCGTGTAACGATATCTTCTGTTACTGGAGGAGGGTAGTGCTCGCACAGAATAGTGGTATTTAAATCTTTTGGGTCTAGACATATTCGAAGTTGTCCATTCTTCTTTGGGACCGCAGCCATGCTAGATATCCAATCTGTTGATCATGTGACTTCTGCCATGACTATTTTTTTGACCAAGTCATCCAAAGATTCCTTAACTTTCTCTCGAATCGTGACTTGAACTCGTCTCGGCGCGTGTTGGACTGGTATTGCAGCAGGGCCGAGTTTGACGTTTTACTCTCCCTCAATCAATGCATTTCCTTCTGCAAATACTTCTGGAAATTTCATCACGATTTCTTCCTTTGAAAGAGGTAGTGACTCTGTAGTATAGACAGCAGCCTTATCTTCAATACTGGTGGGCCGCATGGCGTAATTATCCAAAACATCGACAAGCTTCATTCCAAGACAGGCTTATCGGCCCAGAATTGGTCGGAATGAGTTTCCTTCAACTAGGTTACACATCAAGAACCAAGAGTAGTTTCCTCGCCAAACTTTCATCTTCACTTGGCCAATCACTGGGTGGTGGGCTTCTCCATAGCTAATAATAGATGATGTTTACGAGGTTGTCATGTTTTCTAGGTATACATCCTTTGTTGCAGCTTTGTAAATATGTACTGGCAGTACATTGCATTGAACGCCAGTATCAGGTTGGAATCGTATACAGTTGCCATTCATGATTTTCAAAGTAACCAGCTGAGCGTCATCTAAGACATTTACACTGGTTATTTGGAATATTTCACTGCCATGATCAACTTCCTCGTCAACTTGTTTAACGAAACTTCTTTCAGTAATGTGAAATCATTTATCTTGCACACACTTTGAAGAAAAGTGGCTTTTTTCCTGCATTTACTGCATGTTTTTCCATAGGCTGGGCAGATTTCTTTTTTAAACTCGTGTAAGCGGCCACAGTATTTACATTCACTATGCTTGTTCCCAGTGCCTCTAGTTCCCGTAGTCGCCGGTGGTTTCCGGGGGTCAGTTTGCTGGCTTTGTTTCGTCTTCCGGTTTCGGAGGTGGGTCGGTTTACAGTGTCTCAGCGAATTTACTTGTTCTCCTTGAAGATCTTTGACTTCTTTAAGTTGTTTCTGTAAGATTTCCGCAGCTCGACAGATATCCAGGGTTTTTCCCAAAGTTAGATTTTGCACGCGAAGAAGGCGCTCTCAGACGGCACAATCAGTTATTCCAAAAAGTATACGATCTCGCAGGAGTTCACCCAGTGTGACTGTACTGAAGTCACATTTACAAGCTAGCTGTCGAAGTGCAGTTACATACTGGTCAAAGGATTCATTGGGTTCTTGCTGGCGACAATTAAAACAATACCTTTCCAGTGGTATGTTAGTTCTTGGCTTGGTGTAGGTTTCAAATTTGTTTAACGCTTGTTCAAATCAGTCTTGTGATTTTTGACAATCCATTCAAAAGTTTCAAAAACACGGTTTGCATCACTACCAATAATCTTTAAAAGTGTTGCGACTTGTACCTGTGGTTCTTTGTCTTTCAGCTCTGTTGCAAGAGCATAATTTTCCCATGTCTTTCGCCATTGTTTCCATTCTCCAGCAGCTTTGGCCGAATGGGTATTTAGCGGTTTGGGCACTGGCAAATGTGCGAACATTGACATTTCCAGTGGTAGAGATCCCCCACTTATGGCGTAGATATCTTTAATAGTGATATTTCGGCTAAAACATTGAAAATATTCACGACCGCGCTACCACCATGTGTAGACTCTAACATATATAATTGTAAAAACGTACAAGAATGCAATAACAAAAACACGTGGGTTTCTCACGTGGTTCTTAGCATGTATGGTTAACGTGCTGTACACGTTACACTAAGTTTTGCTAGAAAACAATTATAAAAGCTTTTATTTCTCAGTACTGAAATAGGAACATGAATGGCAACATTTCTACCGGAAAAATGCCTGGAGACACCCGGCTGCATATCATGTTTTCACTAACTATTTTTCGATTGAAATGACGTCATTGATGTTGCCATTACAGCAAAAACACTTTTTTTAATTTAGCAATATTTTAATTTTTAACGAAAATTATTCATTTACTCAATCATTAAGCTGTGGCATCTAATAACATGCTATAATATTTTGAAGCCCCTTCACCGGCCGGAGTCAGGGGCGGATCCAGGAATCTTGGCAGGGGGAGGAAAGAGTTTCTTGTAGAAGGTTTTAATATAAAGGAGAAAAGCTTTGGTGGCAGTTTTTAAGCTAAATTAAATGAATAATTTCGTTACAATCAGGAGAATTTCAAGTGCAACATACATACTTACCATAAAACTGTACACCGTTTACACGGTGCAAAATTATTGGAATCACGATCGCGATCAACATTGATCGCTGTTGATATCAATTGATTCGATGTTGATCCGGAGGTGAATTGTGAACGCCATCAAAATTGGTTGTGTAAAAAGTTATCCGAATGGAACTCTAAAGCACAGTTGAGAAGTGCTGTTCGAACAATTGAAAAGTTGAGAAGTGCTGTTACATTACGAACAACAGTTTCTTGCATACACTATTTAAACTATAACGATATTTTGGATGATAAAAAATAACATTTTTGTTGTCAAGAATCGAGAAAAGCATCCATTTAATAGATTAGTTCCCAGAGGAAAAGGGGGTCGCGGGTCCTTCAACCCCTTTCTAAGTCCATCCCTAGCACTTTTGTCTTGTAAGAGGTGTTCAAATCTTTCCCTGAAGGATCAGTCTTCTGTCATTTTATTCTGGTAACTGACGTCGAACAATTATACACTCGTTCTGGGGAAAAATCTTAGCGGGCCAAAATTGCACCATTGTGTTGAAAAAGTGGTTATTAAGAGTGTCATTGGTGACTGAAGTCAAAATATACAGTGACGAACAACTACCAAATTTTGTTGATTTTCGATTATTCCGAACTCCTGGCTCCAATTCTTCAGAAGAATAACGGTATAATATTACCATGTCCATACCAGATTTTTTGATTTAACTTGGAGAAACTCCTCATTCATATAACTGTTCTTATATCTTCTAATAGCAGACGAGAACCGATCTTCATCTGTAAACTCCATTGTTACCGCATGCTCAATCATCGCGGGCATACTTTTCGTAACCGTGGTAATTTTACTGGTTTGGAGAAGAGTAAAACGAAGAAGACGAAAAGGTAAACTACGTACTTGATTTATATGAAAATGAAATCATCTGCTTTTTACGTATACGTCATTACATATTGTATTTTGCTTCCAGTCTTAATATGCCAGTTTGTTTTCATAGATAACTCGACCGAATTAACCACCTCAAAAACCAAAATGAAAAGGTATCTGAATCATAGACATTTTATTATGATGTCATCAAGATTGTTCCTCGTTTTTAAGGGCTACTGCTTAAGTTGCATAGCAGTTTTTTCGATCAAAAGAAACCCCGCACTTCCCCCCTTTCAGTTTACGATATAAAGCATTTAGAAATTGCTATTGGTTACTGGTTAAGAACTGGTAAATCCTATCTGACCCGGGTCCGACATGCCCTCCCTAACTGGGATTTTCTCTCTTAACTCGAGACGTTTGTGATATAGGAGCTGAAATTTGGTGATGCTCGTGAAATATTGAGGAGGATCGTACAGTATTATGTATTTGGCTATTTACTGGACTTTGTTACCATGCTGGGCACATTTTTGAAATCCACAATAAAGTTTTTAAAATTTCAGGGAATTTAAGTTTGATAGCGGTTAGAAATATCTTTGCAATGACTATGCTCCTGAAATGAGATACCTTGACTAGTTTTATGAACAACTGATAAACACTTTTGTTGAAGATTCTGGGTAATTTATATAATTTTTTTTTTTTTTTTGGTTAGTCGTTGCATACTGTGTGTCTGAAAAATAATTTTTTGCTAATAATTGCCGTGTCAGGTGGTCTTGCTATAGTTACCAAATTCCTTCTTTCTGTTTTCTATCAAAAGATTAAGAAGTTTATGCCCCTGTGTTTTTTTTTAAATTTATTTTTATTTCTTTTGCTATTGCAGTCGTTCCCTTAACTCAGCCAATTATTAGCTTTTTGCGCATATTTTTTTTTTTGAACGGATTTTTCTATCTACGTGGTGAGTCAATCAATATGAATATTATATTGAAAAATACAAATTGTGTCATCATAATGATGTCATATCTATTGAGCACTTCAATTGAACCATCAACTCTTAAGTCTTGTGGCTTTAAATGAAACTAGGCTTGACTCCAGAATCTAGGATGGATGCTTACAGTTACTTCACGTGATTTCACATGTGGAAAATCACATGTGACTTTTGAACGTGTGATTACATGTGAATAATCCACATACAGTAGTCTCCCGATATCTCGACATCGCTCATCTCGATACTCCCGCTATCTCGATCAAAGATTCGTTTCCTCTGGATTTGCTTAACTGTTTATCAGTAATTTACTATGGTTTATCTCGAACTCGTTTATCTCGTTAACCCCGCTAACTCGATCAATTTTGGATTCCCTTGACCTAATTTTACCCTTTTTATCTCGATGCAGTGTTGAAAACGGCTGTTTCAAATAGTGAACCAACGGCAGTAAGATCACAATTTTTTAAATAGTTTTTTATTACAACTGGCATCTTAACGTTGCATCTTAGCATCTTAGCAATTCATAGGTCATTCCATAACTTCCCTTTTCAAAATTTCAATGAGCTTGGCACTGCCACAAAATCGCAGAGTACAGGGAACTTGCAATCCTTCTCTATATGTCGAACTCCCACTATCTCGATATTTTTTTCGTTTTCCTTGAGAGATCGAGATATCGGGAGACTACTGTATGTGGAAAATTCACACGTGATATATTCACATGTGATATATTAACATGTGGAATATTCACATGTGATCACACGTAAAATTTTGACATATTTTGACAAATTTTGACTAGAAATTCCCATGAAAAATAAGAACGAGACAAATACAGTCAAATTGATTTTGTTAACGTGAAAATCTACAAATTTATCAAAATCATTTTCTTTCAACTGCAATCATAGAATTACCAAACCATATCATACAGACGATCATAACAAACATATAACAGCTAATATCAATAAACGCTAACGTGGCAGCTTGGACCTAACGTTATATTCATGCATGAATATCCTAAAGTATTAATAAGTATTATAATTGTTCTGACTTTAGTTTCCTGACTATCAGGGCATTTCTTTCCTCTTTGCAATTTTGTGCCATTGGTGCTTTGACTGAGGATGAGAAGATAGGAATCTCTTCTGGATTTCAGCTACATATAAAAGAGATTAAATTTTGGGAATTGATAATTAATTGACTATCATTGTAAGACTCATGTTTTTGGATTACCTGATTGCTAAATTTGTTTGACAATAAAGAATTTGTTCATGGTTTAGTGTGCTCCATTGAGTTATGGATGCACTTGGGAGGTTGGGAGAACACGAAAAAAGGATAAGAGTTGCTCAAAACAATAGCCGAGAGCAACTCTAGGCTTTTGAGTTGCTATATTTGTTAAAACAAGATATTTATTTTCAATCTTGCTATTGGTCTAATAATACCTGAGATAACAGATAATAAAGTTTAGCAAAAATATAAATAAGGATGGTTGTTTTATACAAACTATCGGATGTAAATCTAAACCAAGAGAAATGTATTATTAACAAACCAATTATACTAGTAGCTGTTGATTAATGTATCTAAGGAATTTAAAGAATGAACAGTTGTAAATAACAGTTGTTTCAAACAAAACTGAGAATAAATGGAATGTCTGTGAGCAGGTGCGCCTGCTTCAGAATCATCCTCAGGGTATTATGAAATGATAACTTCACAATTAACCTACACTGCCGAAGTCAACTGAAAAATGTTGACTCGAGCGGGATTTGAACTCGCACCTTCGGGATACCGGTCCGCCCCTCTACCTGTTGAGCTATCAAATCCACAGGGTTTGGAGGCGAGTATTTATCCAATTTAAGTGCAAGAGATATTCTCGTGACAACTTAACGCTATCCATGAGGATGGGTGTGCAGTGTTTCAATTCTATTTCAGAATCATCCTCAGGGTATTATGAAATGATAACTTCACAATTAACCATTAATTGATGGTAGTATAGATATGGGGGGTATTGGCACACCTGTCCACTAGGTTATAAAATCCCTGTACCCCCTTACAGGGATTTCATCCTTTTTTATAGTGTTTAATTCTATTTTTTTAAAAATGCCATAGCTTTTGTTAAAGTCTCAAGACCACCTAATCTCCATTTTATGAACCCCCCATATCTATACTACTTAGATATAAAGTAATATATAATGGATATAGAGTTGAATGATTTAGATAATGAAAGGAGAAATGAAGAACATGAGGAAGGTGAAGATGAAGAGGAGACAGATTTTGGTGGTGAAGATGACTTGCTGAATAGTTCAGATTGGTTATCAAATAGAGATAGAGTACATGATAATATCGATTACTCAGATCCATTAAACAAGTATTTTGGAAATAAAGTACATGAAGCCAGAAACATAGGTTTTTTCATGAAGATGTGTTAATAATGGATGAAGGAGTCACTAACCCAAGATTTATTCAAGATTTCTAGAAACTCAAGATTTCGAAATAAGAAAAGCATTAGCGGTTCTGGTTTAGTAACAAATTATGAGGGTTCCTATTATGGAGAACCTTACGTTAATGAAAATGGAGTAAAAGTCCGTCCAGTAAGAAATTTTAGAACTATTAATGGTGCGATAGAAAATAATGAAGAATTTCGACAGCATATAAATGACATACGGCATAATTATGATAATTGGAGAAAACTGGAGAGAAATAAAATTTTAAAACGAGGAGGAATAGCAACGGCAGTAGTTGTCTCATTAGTAACCTTAATCACAGGATTGTCTTTAGGACTTAAACGTGGAGGATCAGATATTAAAAGTTCTGCTATACGGAAAAAGATTAAAGCAGAAAAATTAACTCGTACGGAAAAAGGAATATTATACCATGGACAGACATAGAAGAAGCCTCTGGTAAAGGTTTAATTTTTATCGGTGATCATTTATACTTAATAATTGGGGGCTCATTGATATGTTTATACAGTAAAAAGAAAAAATAATATTACTACTCTAGGGTGGATGACACACTTTTTTTAATTATATGGAAAGAAGATATCATGATATTTCTCAATTTATTTAATATATATTATGAGGTATTTTATAATGACCATATGCATTACTTTTAATACCATCATCTCGTAAATAACGCTTATCATCAAAACAACTTAGTGAGACTTCATTGATCTCATAACTGCTTATTTTATGACAGTTACTTCTTACAGTTTTCATCTTATGAAGCATTTGTTGTTTTGAAAACAGTGTTTCTTTATAATTATTATGGTTAATGTCTTTTTTAATAACTGAGTTTTTAATTCCTTTTGCAGTCTCACCACCTTTATTGTTATCTTTTATATAACTGTACATCTTACTTCGCAGACCAACAAATTCCACAATTGGTACATCACCTGTTTCATCTTTCATTTTTCCAATTACTTTCATATTCTCTTTAAAGAAGTATTCATTGTCCTCAAAGTATTCACTATTATCAAATAAGTTTTTCATTTCTTTCTTTCACTTCTTTCATTTCTTTTTTTATTTCTGTCTTTATAAACGTCTTCTGTGGTTATTTCATACATCAAACTATCTGTGTCAGTAAATAGTAATTTTGCTTTCTCACCATACTTTTTATTTATTACATTATAATGGAAATCATACATCAATGTCTTTGACAATTCCAGAATACACATTCCCACATAAGCTGGTCTATTTAATGTTAAAACTTCTTTCACTTTATGAACAGCTACAAGGTTCTTATTAAAGATTTTGCTAATTAATATCTTGGTTTTGATACTGTCTTTATTAATTTCTTCTGATCTGTAATTAATCGGACATCTACTCGCTTTCTTAAGTTCTCCATAGTTTTTCCATAAACTGCATTATTCATTAATTTGAAGAAGTCCCTCTCAAAAGCATTCTTAGCGTATGTTCTCTTTTTAGTATTAAAATCAATGTATTCTTTTAACCATTTTGATTGGTTAAATTCCAATACTCTATGGATCTTTTTCAATTTCATTCCTAGAGATAAATACAATTGCAAGTTTCTATAGTGTATGACGTTCTTTTCCTTGTCATTTAATCAGTTTGATGTTTGAGAAACATGGGAGCTTGGATATATTAAGGTTGATGAACGATCTTCAAGCTCGATACTCAGAAAATGATTTTTGAACCCAGACGGGGATCGAACCCGCAACCTTCTGATGACCGGTTAGACGCTCTAACCGGTCATCAGAAGGTTGCGGGTTCGATCCCCGTCTGGGGCTCAGAAATCATTTTCTGAGTATCGAGCTTGAAGATCGTTCATCTACCTTGTCATTTAATGTTGTTATTAATTTCCTTACAAGCCCCATGGATATTTTATACTTCTTCGCTATCATCTTACAATATTTAGACAATTCTTCTTTCTTTATTTTTTTCTTTTCTGGTGGTGATGGGTAGTCGTTATGTAGATTATGTAGTTCCTTTGGATATTCTTGATTTACTTCTAATAGAAGTCCTTTTTCTGCGTCTGTAGTGTAATTATTGAGTTGTACTTCTTTTAAATCTTTCCATTTAAATCCTCCAGTAGGTAAGGATTGACTCGTTGCCCATCCATATAAATTATTAGCATCCAGATACATTATGTATTTGCTATCCTCATTCTTTTTATAGTTCTTCATATATTTATTATTTGCAGAACCATACTTATTTGCTATGTAACTTATTCCTCCTCGCATTCCTCTTTCAATAAATTGGAAGATATCAACGTCTGAAAGTAATTCCAATTTAATACCAGTCATTTTCAACATAGTATCCCATGCTAATCCAGGAGAAGTGAAGTAATGGTATGGATCTAATTTATAGTGCTGCATACAGGTTTTTTTAAAGTTCTCAATTACATCTGCTAATAGAAGGATATCAGTTTTAAGGTACAAATCGTGGTATTCTTCTAAGTTATGTATGTTGAAAGTACTCCAGATATTTTGAGCATGTTTATATGCATCATCATCTATAATATGTTTGTCATTCAATATACTATAGAATTGTTCTTTCTTTGGTAATTTTTCTTCCTTAAATCTACGGGAACTATCCATGTAATCATATGGATAAACACCTTTCTGCTTCATAAGATTGAACTGTTCTTCAAATGGAAATGCTTCTTTTCTATATTTAAATGCCTCTTCCGGCAAACAACCTGCAAGGTAATCTAAAGTTCTTGACATAAATTGGAAACTATCTAGAAATTTAAGATGGTTACCTAACATGAAAGACATGTATCTTTCCATGTTATTTGATATAACATTTATTTTTTTCTTGAATTTACCAGCTATGCTGCCAATTTCTTGCAATATAAAATGACTATCATATCCACGTAAATTATGGAATATTACTGGTATTTTCTCGGTTAATTTATGATTTATATTGCATTTTTGATGCACAGAACCTCTGTATTTACCAGTGATATGACAATGGTCTCTAACTCTAACATCATATGATTTGTATTTAATAGCGCAAATAGAACAACTATCTGCGGATTTGAAGTTCTTTTCATCAGCTTTTGTGATTTCCATATCCTTGTTAAAATGCTTTTTCAATGTCTCTTGACACCATTTTCTTCTAACATCTTTTCCAGGAATTTATAAACTGCATTTTTTCCTCTATACATTTTAATGGCTTACTATACTTATCATCATAACAGCATACTACTTTATAAGCATCACTGCAGTCCTTATGCTTTTGATATGCATCTGTATATGAACCTTCAGCATTATTTTTAATAGCTAAGCTGTCTCCACGTATTTTCTCTACAATAGCTTCAAAGTCTGCATAAATAACAAATGGTACTTCTAATTTCTTATGATAGTTTTTAAATTGTACTTTTTCTCCTTTACTTGGAATATTTATTGCTTGCTTACCACCTACAGTTATAAAGTTCTTCTTATGTTTTTCAAGAATATGTTCACCGCGAAAACATTGCGGACAATACATACAAAAGTGTTTTTTATCTTTGTGTTTTGTATAATTATACATGAATCTATTAGAGTTATTTATTAGAACATAATGCTTCTTATAAAATAGTAAATTCGTAGCTTCATTATGTGTTTCTTTTGTCAGCAAAGCTGATATATAAATTGGAAAAGCTGAGCTGTTCTTCCAACCAAATACATTTACATTTATATTATTTTGTTTTTTCACTTTTGGAATGTCTTTTAACATTACAGGGAATTCCACATTAGTGTAATCTAATTTATTGATAAATTCTTTGCCAGTATTTTTTATTCTTTGTGGATTTTTCTTCTGTGGATTTAAATATCTAATATGACACCATCTAAAACATTCATTGTCTTTATTTTGGATATTAATAAGACCTTTTCTAGGATGTTCTAATTCTTTTCAAAGTTCTATATAACTGCTGCTTTTAATGGTCGATATTTAACAAAATTAATAAAGTGTTTTTCTATCCTTTCTATTGTCCATCCAGATCCTTCTAATATCAAACCATCAATAAAATTAAGGATATCTGAATTAGCCTCCTCTAATTTGCTATCAAATCCAGACAATATGATTTTTGTTTTACTGTTAAAATATGAGGTTTTATATATAAAAACTGCTTCACCAGCTGAGCTGCCATCTGCGGATTTACTTTCTTTCTTAAATGTTACAACCAGCGTTTGTAAATATTTATGCTGTATTTTGTTAGATAGTAAATCCTCTAATGGTTTTCGGACTTCTTTGAATTGAATCCTTGGATCCTTATCATGTAATACCTTAATGTTGTAACTTTCCACATAACCTTTTAATTCTTTTTCTTTCTTGGTAACAAAAGCTTTGCTGTCAGCTGGGCTGCCAGCTGAGCTGTTATAAGTCTCATATGAATCCATCTATATTATACTATAACATTATTTCTTTAAGCCTCTTTAAACCACTTTAAATAGTATCTACATTCACATTTTTTATCCCATCCTAATTTCTTATACACGATTCCAAATAATCGGTCATCAGACTTCTCCTTTGTCTTGGATTCAATCAAGTCTTTTAAATAACAATTTAATGGAATTCCTCTTCTACTACAAAGTCTTATAATGTAATAATTATACCTGGATACATTCCTACCTTTTATTAATTTTTCCTTTCTCATAACATCCAAAACTTTCTCAAAATCATCAGTGATAATGTTAATATAGTTACTATCAATACATTCTCGAAGTCATTTATACATCCATTTGCTTCTATTATGAACAGACTTCTTCTTATACCTGAGCCATATATTTTCAATCCATTCTCCCCTATTAGTTAAATAATTATCACTTATAACACCACATTTTGGACATGTATAATATCCTTTAACGACAATTCTTTTCATATTACAATCGTTACAATAAAGTGCAGTATTCATCATATACTATATCTATACAATTATTTCTTTAAATAAATTTAAAAAATGCATAACCAGCAGAAGCACCAATAATTCCTGTGGATAAATATTGATATTCCTTCATTTCATCACTTGGTTTATAAAAATTATTTAATTGCGGTTCTTTATATTTTGACAACGTATTTGTTGATTGAATTTGTCTTAGTTCATCTAATGCGTTATTAGTTTCATTTATATCTGCGTTTGCATCTGATAATTGTTGTCTTAATTTTCGAATCCGATCATTTCTTTTTATTTCCTTCTCATTGAATTCTTCTCGTGTTTTCTGCAGTTCTTCCATTGCTAAATTATGACGTTTCATTTCTTGTTCATAACAATTTTTATCAAATATTTTAAATATCCAACACCAGCAAAAGAAACAGCTGCAAATGTTGTTTTTAAAGCTCCCGCAACTAATGATGCCATTTATATAATTATTTATGTTTTTTTGGTTTTAGAGGAGGTAATTGGAACCACACTGGTGTTACAATTGTGTAGTTATGATTGTCTAACGACTGGGAGTGAAACTGTTAATGATGGAACGCGCTTTTAGCCGTGAGCCATAGTGTGCGTGACATGGCTACGCTAATGGTATGCCATGTAGAGTTGAGTGAATGAGTATAAGTTTTTAGTTTCAGAGTAAATCGTGGAGTGTACATTTGTGTTGTGCAGGTGAATTAGTAATTACCGCGAGTGCGATATGCACGAGACAATGTTACGCATCTTTTGCACTTCCTGTCTGTATTCATACATACTTCTTTATTAAACTCTACACTGCATGGCCAACTGCGTACCCGTTTAACTGTCGGTAAAACCCCAAGGCCGGATGGTCGCTTTTGAATTCCCATATTGCACTCGTGGTAATTACTAATACACCTGCACAACACAAACGTATACTCTACGATTTACTCTGAAACTAAAAACTCATACTCATTCACTCAACTCTACATGGCATACCATTAGCATAGCCATGTCACGCTCACTATGGCCCACAGCTAAAAGTGCGTTCCATCATTAACAGTTTCACTTCCAATCGTTAGACGATCACAACTACCCAACTGTAACACCAGTGTGGTTCCAGTTACCTCCTATAAAACCAAAAATATCAATGGATCCATTTGGATCTATTGATATTTTTGGTTTTAGGTTCCATTTGGATCCAATGGAATATATTTCTTATTCTGCAACCACTTTACTAACAATGTACTTCCTGCAACACCAGCCGCTAGTTTTGCTATATCACGGAAATCTGTTGCATCAGTTAGTTTTCCTTTTAATATTTTTTTACTAAGCATGGATAATCCTACAACTCCAACAGTTACCAGCGTTGCATCGTATAATTCATTCATAATTTCCTTCTCATTCATTTTACTCATTGTTATATAATAGTTTATATTTTAATTCTATGGAATTTAATTAAATGGTTGTTTAATGTGGTGTTATTTCTAAAACGATTTCTACAATATGAACATTCTATTCTAGTATTTTCCATGTACATTATAATTTCTTTGATTCATTCATCATAATTACTGGATACTAAGCATTTATATTTATTCAATTCATATTTATATTTATTCAATATGGTACTGTTCCTGGTACAAGCACTACTGAAGCCCTTGTCAGCATGATCCACACCTGGACCAAAGCCACGGATGGCAATGGGGCTACCGTAAGTGTGGTCCTTTTTGACTTCAAGAAAGCCTTTGATCTTATTGACCATCAAATACTGCTGAGAAAACTGCGTTCATACGACATTTCTGACGCAGTTATTGCTTGGATCAAGGATTTCCTCACTTCAAGGAAACAGCGAGTAAAGCTTGGCCAGGAATGTTTTTCTGAGTGGAGCAGAGTGCCGGCGGGTGTACCTCAGGGAACAAAATTAGGGCCGTGGTGATTCGTTGAAATGATTGATGATCTTGACATCCCCGGCGCTGAATTGTGGAAATATGTTGATGATACTACAATGTCAGAGACAATAGGTAAAAATCAAATTAGTAGCATTCAGGCCGCTGTAAATTCCTTTGTGATCCGTGAGACCGCAGATAAGTTTCAGCTTAATGCAAGTAAATGTAAGGAACTGCGCATTTGCTTCAACACCAAAAATAATCTTACCTTGGACCCCGTTCTGATACATGAGAAGCCGGTTGATATTGTGGCGGCTTAAGGATTCTTGGCATTATTGTTTCTTCTAATCTGAAGTGGAATGCCCACATTGATTCTATTGTAAATCCAATTTTATCGTACCTGCATTCGACCAATTTGCAGAGTATGCGTGCCCTGTTTTTCACGACAGCTTGCTGGTCTATCTTGCTGAAGAGCTGGAAAGCATTCAAAAACGTGCCATACGGATCTTTCCGTTGCGCCCTTACAACGACGTTTTACGAGAAACTGGTCTATTTACAGTATCCAAAAGGTGGCAGACAATCGTGAATGGTTTGTTTAATGACGTGGTAGAAAATAATCAGAGTAAACTTCATCACTTGCTTCCACAACGCAATTCACAAAATCGTAATTTGAGACACCAGCGTCCATTTGGACCTACCTTTAAAACAAATAGATTTCGTGACACTTTTATTACTTCTAACGCTTTAAAAATGTAACCTTTTAGTGGCTTTCTGTTGGTCCTTTTTAATCAGTAGTTAGTGCTCTTATTCTTATTTTTATTTGTAAATAATTCTGTAATTCAATCTTTTTATTGTAAGAGAATTATAATTAAACTATCTATCTATCTATCTATCTATCTATCTATCTATCTATCTATCTATCTATCTATCTATCTATCTATCTATCTATCTATCTATTTCCTTAAATTTTTTTTCTTTAGTTCTGTCAATGTTCCATTATTTTTTTGTGTTTTAAATTCAATACAAAAGCCATTATAATGTTTATGTAAATTACTTGTTTATGTAAATTTGAACTAATTCTCTTACTAACAGTGTCTTGCAATTCTCCTAAACCTGCGTTAAGAAGTGCATCAGGATAATGTTTCTTTATAAAATGAACAACTTTAGTATGTAAAGCGTATTCATTTTCTATTTTAAATGTATTCAATTTTGGATTATTAATTACACTGTAAGCGTCAGTTTTTCTAATGGAAGGTAATACTTCATTAGTAACCCATCTTTTGAATTTCTTTGCTTCTTCTAATTTAGATCCTAATATTAATGAATACATCCCACTTTCATTGAAAAAAATGCACCAACGTACCTGACCCGGCGTTTTACAGGGTAAGCTTTTCTTGTCCTCCGGGTCAACATGTTTTCTTATCGCACCATCATTATCTTTATAACCCAATAAAGAAGCTAGTTCTTTACCTTTAAACCAAACATTTTGTTTTTCATCTATATAAGCATTTATTGAGAAAAATCAATTCCGTATTATTATAACAGCGCAGTTGTTCTTTCAATTCCATCTATAATCTATATATGTAACATTTCTTTAGGCCTCTTTATTCCAATGTATCTAGCAGCTTAGCTGTTAGTGGAGGAGAAGGTTTAAGGCTTTATCATAATTCTTACCATAATATTCCTTTTCCATACAGTGTATGATATACCGTATTATATGAAAAGATTAATTGTACTTATAGAAGGGCAATCTAAGGAAATTGAATTGGATGAGTCATTTATTATTACACATGAAAATCCATATCTGTTGGTCAAGAAGGCCACTGTTTTTTGTAATTATAACAATATTACTGCTGGAATAGGAAATAATGAAATCACACATAATAGTGTTAAAAAGACTATTGAAGATGGATATTGGACTTTTCATATGCTTAAAAAAGAGATTGAAAGTTATGGTAATGTAACTTTAGAAGCAAATAAACATAATGGAACTTGTTCTATTACCTCTGATAATACAATTAATACTAAGAATCTCGGACCACTTTTAGGATTCAATAATAACCAGAATATAAATACCAATACAAAGACAATAAGTGGAAAACAAGTTGATATTAATAATGGCTTAGAATACATAGAAATATCATGTAGTCTGGTTAATATGTCAGAAAATATTGATTCAAATGGAAAGAAAAGTAATGTTATACTTACATTACCAATAATAAGTACACAGACATTAAAAAGCAGTGTTTAGTATTATTTTGATATTGAATCTAGATGGCCGATAGATAAAGGAGTCATAAATAAAATTGATTTTAAAGTCACAAAGAATGTTGGAAAAGTACTGTTGGATTTATACATTATGTAATTTATATGGACATAGCAGCTAAGCTGGAACAAGGATTGAGAGATATTTATTACAATTCAAAAACTGGCTATCAATCATCAGAGAGGTTATATAAAAAAGCGATAGAAGATTTATTAAATGTAAATAGAAAACTTGTAAAAGAATGGTTAAAATCACAAGACACATACAGTAGGTATAAACCAGTTGTTAGAAAACAATTTTAGAAAGACATATGTTGATTACCTTTATAATATTTGTAATTTTTATAATATTTGTGTAAAGCGCATAGAGCTGTTGTATATGCGCTATATAAATGTTTATTATTATTATTATTATTACCTTGGTGAAGAAATTCAAATGGACCTGGTAGATATGGTTAAGTATAAAAATCAAAATAACGGATATTATTGGATATTAACAGCTGTTGAGATTCTTAACAGATATGCATTTACTGTACCAGTTTATAGGAAAGACACAAATAATATGACTAAGGCAGTTACAGAGTTATTAAAACAATTTAAGGATCATTTTAATGGAAGATATCCAAAAGTAGCATAGTTTGATGATGGTAAAGAGTTTTATAATGTTGGTGTAAAAACATTATTAGAAAAACTTGAAATCGGGTACTTTTCCACAAAGTCGGATAAAAAGGCTGCTATTGTAGAAAGATTTAAGAGAACACTTAAAACTGTTATGTGGAAATATTTTTATAGTAAAGGAACTTATAAATGGATTGACATATTGGATCAATTGGTGTATAATTATAATAATACTAAGCATAACACCATATTAATGAAACCAAAGGATGTTAACAAAAAGAATGAAGATCAAGAGTGGACAACTTTATGTGGTCATGTTCTGCGTCACCATTACCTAAATTTAAAATAGGAGATATTGTTCGGATCTCTAAATATAAGTCTGCTTTTACTAAAGGTTATGAGGCTAACTTCACAGAAGAATTGTTTAAAGTAATTAAGGTTATACATGGTTATCCAAATGTGTATGAAATAGAAGACTTGGAAGGTGAGCAGATTATTGGGAAGTTTTATGAAGAGGAGTTGTCGGGTGTTAACAATAAATAGAGCAAATGTTTTTAGGGTGGAGGAAATACTTAAGAGAAAAAAGATAAAGAGTAAAAAGATGGTTTTAGTGAAATGGCTGGGTTATGATAGTAAACATAACAGCTGGATTCCAGAAAGTAATATTCAAAATATAGAGTAGAACCTGTGGTTTTATATATTATAAATGGCTGAAGGAGGATTTGATGATTATGAAATGGAAGATATGAGTAGAATGTATCCACAATATAACAATTATAATGAACCAGATTTAGATGATGAGTATGATAGACTTACAAAGAAGCGTTTAAAAATATTAAGAAATTGTAAACCTGAAGAAGATGAATATAATGATAATTCAATTGAAGAAGTTAGTGAAAGGATGAATTACATTGAAAGAATTCTAAAAAATAAATATAGATGAACAACCTTCACTGCTGATGATGATGATGGTAAGACTGTCACTATACAAAGAAAAGGAGATCCATCAACAATTGTTTAGGATTGATATATTACATAATGATAAAGCAATTGAATTAATAAAAAATACTAATAAAACAAACAATAAAAACATAACATTTAAACCATTAACTAGAAGAAATGTGCGTGGAAATCCACAAATAGTATTTAAAAGAGATGCAAAAGGTGTATTAAAATACAATTAAGCAGAAAAAACAAGGGAGGCTGTTAAACAATTTAAGAAATTGATAAAGGAAATTCAAAAAGAACAGAAAGATAGAGATGAAATTATTGAAAATATGCCAATCATTGATACAACTGTAGATTTTACATCTATTAATAGATTAACAGCACAAGAGAACCGAGAATTGGAAGGTGTATTGAACCCATCAGAAAGTATTGATAAGTCAACAAGACCAGCATTTCTTATAGTTCAATTTGACCACATAAAGGACACTTTAGACAATACAATAGAAGAAAGAGATAATACAGATAATCCTGAGAAAGTCATAGAATTAGAGGAAAGAATTATTGGTTTACAGGAAGCTAGAGATAAAACCATTGAACATATACAAAAAGAGAAAGTAAGAGAACAACAGGAGGAAGACATATCAAGATTACAAAGATTTAAAGAATGGCCTAAGGAGAATATGGTTGGATTATCAGCAATGGCAATATCAATTGCAGGTATTATAACCACTATTATTGTTAGTGCAAGAAAGGCCCTTCTTTGTGGTGCACAAGCAACTGGGAAATTTGCTAAAGCATTGTACAGTTTAGGTAAAAAGTTAGGAGCATTGTTAGCTCCTTTACTTAACATTTTAGCACAAGCTATCTCATTAGGCGCTAAAGGTTTGGAATGGCTTGCGAGTAATTTATGGGTATAAGTAGTAGCATTTACATCATATATTGTTCAAGAATATAGAAGAAGACAAAGAAAATAATAAAATATATGTTTTACTCTATGAACATCAAAGAAACAGAATTAATTCCCGGATTTAGAAGAAGTCGTATGGCTACGGTAAAAGGTGAAAGGACAAGACATGTTGTTACTATGAATCCAAATAAAGCAAATCCTGGAGAAGAACTGTATATTGACATTCCTAAAATGAAAATTGGCAGTTGTTTGGTACCTGGTAGTTTACATCTATTGTTTCCATTTAAAGTCAGAAATACAAAATCATGGCTTCTTAATAATTTATCTAAAATGTTACAAAAAAGACTTAGAATAAGACTTGCAGGAGAGACAGTTTATGATAACAATGCAGAAAATATGTATGAGGTGTATAAAGACCTTTGGAAAACCAATTCTCAAAGATTGGATATGATTGAAAATGGAATTGCTGGTGAGAACCTTAGAAAACTCATTTCAAAAGATGACAGTGGAGCAAAAAGTGGCAGTGCGCAGAAAGTAAGCGATGCATTAATGTTTGATATTTATGGAAATAAACAGAAAATTTGTTTAGATAAAATAATCCGTGATCATGGTCTGTATGCTCCATTTCACATGAATAATTTCGCTATGTTCTAACACTACCTAATGAAGTAATGACTGTCCAAGCTTGTCAAACTCATGGTACATATACATTGGAAGATTTACAACTGGAATATGAGACTATAGAAAACATGGATATTGCTGAGAAAATATCCTCATTATATAGTGTTGGTAGATCACTTTCTTATGAACATATAACACTTATGAAAACTGTTGTATGGGCAGCAGCTAGTATATTAATGAATGAAAATATAAATATAACAAGAAAATCCATGAAAGCAATTGTTTTATTGTTCACTAAAGACAGTGAGGAGTATATATATCCAAATATAACTAAAGTGAAATTGACCATTGAAGGAGTTCCAAATAGTGTGTATTCCCAAGGAATACCCAGTAATAGATTTTATGATAAAGCAACAAGAAATATTTGGAGAAAAAGAAGGAAAGGACCAATTTATGACTGTTGAAAAGTTCTATAAGAAAAATTTGCTCTGGTTATTGACCTTAGAAGTCATGAAGAAGTGAATAAAACTGTACATGGAAAGAAAATTGCCAGTACACAAAATGGTATTTTATTGGAGATTAAAAAGAAAGCTCGTACTGGAAACATTAATTGCAATATTTTTGTTGTCTCAGTTGGACTAGTTAATTTCATTAATAAAGATCTCCAAAGTATCCGATATTAGATTACGTAGAGTATTATATAAATGTCTGTAAAAGATACACCTTTTAATATGATTATTACAGGAATGACAGGTTGTGGAAAGACATATTATCTTCTTAATTTCACAGAAAAGAACTATAAGAACCACATTGATTACATTATAATAATATGTCCAACTTTCTCTTGAAATAAAACTTATGAGAATTGGAAATACATAAATGACCCAGACCTGTTTGTAATTGAATGTGTTTCAAATATACCGAGGAACTAACAGTTTAATAATTTTAGATGACTGTGCATGTAGTTCAGATGTTAAGAAAAGAGTCAGTGAATTGGTAAAATTAGAATTCGGAGCAAGACATTATAGTCTTTCAACGATAGTAATAACCCAACAATTAACAATTATAAGCAAATCATATAGAGAAAATATAAGCAAAATGAGTACTTTTTATAATCCCAATAGAAATGACATGAAAATCATAATAGATGATTATATGAATGGTGTTAGTAAGGAAGAGATAAATAAAATAATAGATACACTAAAAAATAATAAGTATTCTGAATTAGAGATCAATTTAAATTATCCATATGAATATAGAATATGTGGTATTGTATAAATCCATGGTAAAACATACAAATAATCATGAAAAATCATTTGAAGAAAACATTAAAGAACTGAAAGATGAAATAGATGTTGACAGCGTATCTGATCCGCAAGATGAGGTTGAAAGGAAAAGGGAAGAATTAATTAAATTAGCAGAAGATGGACAGTTTGATAAAAGTGTTAAAATCATAAAGAAAGCAAGTAATAAGATCATAGAAAAATATTATAATGAATATGAAAGGAAAAGACTGCAAAAAGCGAATGGATTTATAAGTGACCAATTAATAAGTAAGTTTGCAGATGCATTAGGTGGTTTTGATGCAATAGAAAAACCAGAAGTATTATGTGAAGAATTATAGAAAGATGACTTATTAAAAAGTGATGTTATAAAAGTTGTGGAAAAGATAAGTCCTTATATTCCATGTCTTCGATTTCTATCTGGGGGTATTACCACTGGGAAACATATTTATGAACGTAAAAAGAACAAATATAAAAGCGAAGAGATTCCTACGGAAACTAACCAATGAGTAAATACATATTTTTAAACAAAAGTGTACAATCTACTGTCTAAGAGTAGTATAGATATGGGGGGTCCATAAAATGGAGATTAGGTATTATATATTACTTTATATCTAAGTAGTATAGATATCGGGGGTTCATAAAATGGAGATTAGGTGGTCTTGAGACTTTAACAAAAACTATGGCATTTTTAAAAAAATAGAATTAAACACTATAAAAAAGGGTGAAATCCCTGTAAGGGGGTACAGGGATTTTATAACCTAATGGACAGGTGTGCCAATACCCCCCATATCTATACTACTATCAATTAATGGTTAATTGTGAAGTTATCATTTCATAATACCCTGAGGATGATTCTGAATTGAAACACTGCACATCCATCCTCATGGATAGCGTTAAGTTGTCGCGAGAATATCTCGTGCACTTAAATTGGATATAAACTCGCCTCCAATCCCTGTGGACTCGATAGCTTAACAGGTAGAGCGGCGGACCGGTATCCCGAAAGTGCGAGTTCAAATCCCGCTCGAGTCAACATTTTTCAGTTGACTTCGGCAGTGTAGGTTAATTGTGAAGTTATCATTTCAGGTCCCCCTGCCATAAACGGATAATTGCATGTGTTCCCATCTCCACCAACGGAGCACATGGCAACATTCTGAACTAGTTTTAAATGAACTAAACACGATTTTGTTTAATCTGAAGCAATAAATTAGGGCTCCTGATCCAACTGTAATATTACAAGTCAAATACACGTCGAAAGAAGGGACAAGATTAACAATAATTATCGCATGACACACCCACAAATCATTGTCTCAACGGATGGGTTAAATCCTTTATTCCACTAATTAGTATTCGGAAGTGTGATAACCACTTATCACACTGCTCTCATTTCGAAACAGTGTTATAAACCGCTTATCACATACTAATGAATGAATATCTTAATCGCCTAAGACGTGTATCACTTCTAGAAAGTGGTTGACTAGAAAAATAGCTCTTCAAGCAGGGATATTGCTTTAATACCCTATTAATGCACTCTTCTTTGCTTATTCAGTGGGTAGCACCAAATTTAAGAATTTTTTGGTATTCCTGATCACAAAAATTACAAAATTCCTTCAATGATGCCTTGTCGTTTTGCACTATTGTCAAAATAGTAAAAAACATCCCCAAGAAAATCCCCAACATTAAATCCAGTAACCTCTGCAAATGCCTGTGAAGCATGGTTAGCCATGTTGTGTAGTATGTGGCAGGGACAACCAAACGTATATACACTGCTATTTTTTGCTTCAAACTTTCTACAGAGACCATTATGCTTTCCCATGTTTACAGAAGCATTGTCTAGGCTTAATCCAATGATATTGCACCATGGTATACCATCAATTTCAAATGCTTCAGAAACCTTATGAAATATTCCATTAGCAGAGCAGTCAGAAACAAGACACATTCTCCAGAAACGAGTGCAAACTGCCTTCGAAGTCTTATCATATACTCGAACAACTAAGGGATCCATACTCTCCGTGCCTGTGTCGCTACTGCCATCAATGGCGAAACTAAAAGGATTTTCTTGGATGTGATTAACAAGGCCATCATGAAGTGATGGTACTAAAGCATAATTAGCAATTGCTGCTGTTTTTGTGGCTGCACATCCATACTTTTTGGCAATATTACTATCAGGAAACATCTTTTGAAACAGAGGACCAGCATGAGAAGAAGCTTCATATGGTAAGTTATGTTCGTTAGAAAAGCAGTGAACATAACTTCTGCATTGGTAACTTTATCAACAACCGTTTTGTCAAGGAGAAAAGACGTTAATTTATGGCAGAAGTTGACAACGGAGACCAATCGCTTATGTTCCACACCTTATATGTGTCGTTCCACATCTCGCCTGCCCTGGTGAACGATAGCAAAGGACGACGAGCAAACAGAACAAAATGCTTTCTCCGGATCCTCTGCTAACGGCTGAATGCAGGGCCAAACCTTCGACCATTCCTTTTGAAAGCTAGTAGCAGAATGTTTTCTTTTCAATCCTCTTTTGCCAGTCAGAAACATCGCACACGGTGTTTTAGAGCATGTTGGCAAGTATATATTTACATACCGCTAAGACGTGCAGTGTGTACGCGCACGCCACGCATGCGTGTGTGACACAGATAGTCAATTATATTGCGGGTTTTGTTGACTCTCAGCGGGTCAGCGGGTCCACAATTACGAATGCGGGTCACCTGGATTCTATGAAGTAACAATGGAAAATTCCAAAATTATTACAAATAATAACTCAATGTTAGCCGATATTATCCTTGAAGATGAAAGTAAATATAAATATTATATTGGTTTATTGCCTACAGAGTTCAATGTATTATACAATTTTCTTGGCCCAGCAAAATTTGAATTAACTTACTGGAAGCATCGCAGCAGTTACAAGAAAGTAGAAAGTTCAAAATCACAAAAAGTTTTAAGTATCCAAGATCAACTATTTGTAACACTTCTTAGACTACGACAAGGCTTCAATTATGTTACATTGTCTCATTTTTATGGAATTAGTGCTGCATATCAGCAATATTTTTATAACATGAATTATGTTTTTGCACCATCATTTTAAAGACCACGAGGATTTAAAGTTTCCTGTGAGACATGCATTTCATAGAACAAAACCTGCCATTTTCAAGGAAATTAAAAACATCAGGGCATCTATAGACTGTGCTGAGTTTAACTGAGTTAAATTGCCACATGATTATGGAAAGCAAGGTAATATGTATTCTGCATATCAACACCGCACAACTACGAAATGTCTTATAGCTGTTAGCCCTAATGGTGCTGCTGTGTTTGTTTCTGATCTGTTTGAAGGAAGTGCTGATGACGTCAATATTAAGACTTGTAGAATTATGCAGCATATTAATGTAGGTGATAGTTTTTGGTTGACAAGGGATTTACATTGCAGGACTTACTGTTACCAAAACAAGCAAAAATTTTTATTCCTCCATTTCTTGGTAAATGAGAATCATTTACTAAGGAGATCATTTTAACTAAACACATTGCAAAGGCTCGGATTCACGTTGAACGATTTAATGAGAGGTTGAAGAAGTTTCGATTACTTTATTGTACAATACCATTAGTTTTAGCACCAATTGCATCTCAACTAGTCTTTGTTTCTTGTTGTCTTGTAAATTTTCAGGATTGCTTATGTAAATAAAGTTTTCATTTTGTATGTACTATTTTAAATATCTTCTATTACTATTACTACTATTAAAAAAGTTCAACAATGTTAAGTTCCATATTATAATGTTGAATAGTTATACAGGCCATATTGGGAATGGAGTGCGAAAAATGAAGGGACACAAATTCCTAGGAACCTTCATAATAAGATATTCTGGTATCAAGACAGTTTTCCAAAATTTATATTTTATTTAAATTATTTTGCAAATAATTTCATCCTGTACTAGATCATTTTTAAAAATCCTTTGTATATGAAGATGACAAACTTCAGAATGCAAGACAAAATCACAATAATTAGCCTTTGTCATTAGTAGCTGCAGCTGAACTTGATAATAATAAGCATGAGTTGTACGCAGCTCTAACTTTCCATTATTTTAAAACACTGTTAGTTTATCAATGCTTTTAGCTCTTTTGATGCTCACTCTAGCAACTCTTCTACTGTCCTAGTTTTAAAAATTTTCAAGCATTTTTCTTCAGTTATCCCGTCAAGTTTATCATCAACATAGATTAACTCATCAGGTGAAGCTCCCAAGTATGGATAGCTGATATGTAACCACAAGCCACTTTCATTTACCACAACAATTTGGCATTTTTCATATTATGCAATAGCTTTTGGTTCTTGTATTCCATATAACATATCTAGTGTTGTAAAACTCTGCTTGAACCAAAGATTTCTTTCTAGCCAATTAAATAACCGTTGCTTATAACCTTCATTATTGTGATCTAAAAGCAACTTAACTACCTCTTTGCACCCTGATACTGTTATTCTGAACCACCTTTCCTGAAAACATAATGGTGAATCTTTCTGTTTTTCAGTTCCAGGCACTTGACAACATTTAGTTGCTGATGTTGTAATTAGAAGCTGTTTTACAGCATAATGAACATTATTTTCAAATGTTTCAATTAATGAACCACATAATTCTATATCACCTTTGTCAAGTTCAAAATCTGAATATGTATAATGAAAGACAGTTTCCCCACATAGATTATTGCCCTTTTTAACTGTTATCACGAGAAAGGTCTGAAACAAAGTTATTTAAATCTGTGATACAAATACGTTGACGATATTCAGCAGGTCGTGAGTCAAAGTTATACATTTCATTAGTCATAACGTTTTGCTGATGTTGATGCATAGGCTGTCTGTTGTAGAGGCTTTGGATCGCGCGCTCTCTTTGTATCCTTACTCCATTGACGTTCTTTTGAAGTAGATGACATGACATTGGTGTTTCCATGTTTTCAACAAAATCACTGAGAAACAGCAAAAGAGCAGAGACATGTGAACATCTACCTAGTTCATTCGCCTTGCAGCTACAAGTACAATATTTAACAAAACCACTTAATTTACTGATCGATACAAATGTGTGTAAAGGTAAGTCAGTTTTCATGGAATGATGAACATGTGCTCAAACAAAATAAGTTCTATCGTTGTCTGCAGCTTGAATATTTTCTACGAAACCACTGGTCAAAAGATTTTTCCTTTTTGTAGTGGCTTGGCTGTTATTGATTTCTCAATTTCCATTTCACTGTCTTCTTCATTAACTCATAGCTGTTTAACAGACTCGACTAAATAGTGATATACGTGGCTATAGTTAAAGATGACAAGTACATTTATTGATGGAAATTCTTTCCAACCATTTCCTGGAAAATTAACAAGCTGGTCAACGGATGGAGCAGATGAAGGATCTCTACTTTTGTTCTTTGCTACTTTTATATTATACCATTTTCCCCCATCAGCTTTAGGATCTACTTTCAGTTGAAGGTCTATGCATTGTATGACACGTTCTTGTAAATCTGCTTTCTCTCCCCTCTTTTTCTGTCCATGACACTGTAACCAACGCTTCAGTTCAATCACATTACATTCACAAACGTGTCTTGGAAGTTTTGCTCCAGCCACATCATCTTCTGTTAACATTATTAGCTGATACCTCGTGATCTTATCAAATAGCACTGTTTTCACTTTGAGTTCAGTGGCGTCTCAGTGTTTGTGTTTGTCCGTATTTCGATCCCACAATTCCATGGTTGAAAATATGAGACGTCATTCGGCTAAAGTGCTATTGCGGAGGCACCCAGTCAATTTAAGGTGCTTTCAAAACAAATTTAAGAGGAATAGTAATTTAAACTATAAACAATAACTACCGCACTTACCATTGGTTTACTTGAAGTGACCTATATAAACCTTCCGTCCTCTCGGTCGTTCAGTCTCTGGCTTTCCGACTATGCATTTCTCTGGCTATGCATTTCGGCAGACCACTCTTCAGGTGCAAACGTCTACTAACTGTTGAGAAATGAGTTATCAGCTTATATTTATACCCGATGTAAAGGCAATGATGTCATCCCACGTAGGAGGGATTAAACATCAAAATAATGCCAATATACATGGATTCCATAATCTTTAGAAAGACTGCTGAGCGGCACTTTGCCAGGATGCTAAATTTGGAGTCTGGATAGTTATTGGTACAACATCTGTTTGACAAGTGTCGACCGATTGCCAAGTCACAATTAATCGTCTGAGCAGAGGTACATTGCCTTTTCGGCTTATTTTTTAATGGTATGGTCTTGTTTCGTATAATACTTGGCACATGTTGCTTGATCCTCTCACTTAACCGTTGAGTTGTTCTACCTACATAGCGAGAACCACACTCGCATTTTAGTTTATGATTTTAAATATCCGATAAACATATCCGATATTTGAGTGACCAGCTGATAGTATTTGAGTTATTCCTGTTAATATAACCAGTGTTTTGTGATTTCTGAGCAATCATTAAAATAAGAAGTTTTCACGACCGTCTCAGAAATATTGAGTTTAATTTTTTCAGGGGGTCATGCTATCGCTCCATGTCAGCCCCCTACTCAAAATATCGTTCCGCGGTCCCTGATCATGCCTTCTTGTTGAGGTCATCCAAGAGCGATCTGTCAGGAATAAACTCCTCCGTTAAGATGCCAGCGTCTTTTGTTGCCGTCCATTGAACAAGTACGTCCCAGTCACGTAGGAAAAGCAACTGATCCTATAACTAATTAGAACTCATGAAAAAAAAATTGCAATTGTTTCAATAGGAAATGTAAAGATAGGCAGAATCTTCTTTCTTGATTTTGAGGAATTTAAAAGACGAAATTCTAATATACGCTGGAGCATTTTAGGCAATTAATGTAACCGCTTGTTCAAGACCTGTAAGCAGAGTACACAGACCAAAAAAGAAATCAGGCTTAGTTCAAAATCATCGTCATTCCTTCGAGCGATTGGTTCATGTAGACTTCACTTCCGAAATGGACAGTGATGGGTTAGAACGTGTGCAAGACCAAATCGAAGAACTGCCAGCTTTCAGATGTTTGTCAAACAGATGAAAACCCCTGCTGTTTTCAAAGCTCTTGCCCGGGTGAATGGATGTTTTACAGTTCTTGGTGCATCATTCATCTGGAGACTAGGCATGGTAGGGAAATACTTTGTTGAATGTTTCAATAATTCTAAAGTCACAGATGATGCGAAATTCTTTACCAAGACAATTGTTGATGGGAATGGTTTTCATTGCATAAACTACCCGCGTAATTCAAGAAAAGGACAACATTACGTTTGAAACTGTGTTTGCTGTTGTTACTTTTCAAAGTAATGCAGCAGTCATTGCATTTGCAAGGCCAGCTAAGTTTCATAATGTTTTAACTGCAAATGATGGGGAATGTGGTCACTTGTACCAACATATTAAGATGGCAGAGGAAACTTATTGTGCGTTGGAAGCTGAGGACCTGACCAGCATTCGAGATAAGTTTGTTCTTATTCTGCAGACCTGCAGATTTGTTGGAAATTACCAAACATCATTGGCTGAGACTGGTTTTATGCTACTGATGTTTAGATAGTTCTGTTGGCAATTAATGATGAACTGAGGTGTAGTGTAATGTTATGTAAAACCATATTTAACAAGGATAAAACGCTTTACAGTCATAGGCTGATAAACTAGTGGCTCTTAATAAACTAGTTGTTGCAATCTGTTGTAGGAAAAGCTCGAATTTTTAGTTTCCTGATTAAACAAATAAAGGTATGTGTAACTGAATTGCAGCATCCCCTTTCACCCATTAATGAGCAAGAGCACTCTTTTAAACGTAAATATGACTATAAGCAGTTTAAATATAAAATAATTTCCAGTTTGGATTGTTGTTTATTTGCGGCCAAATTCTGTGCGGATTTTTTTTTTATTGCTTACCCTCTTCCAGTTATAGTCAGGAGGATTTGTCTTTTTGACAATTTTGAAAAATTATCAATGTTACTTGGATTCTCGAGCGATATATTGGAAGGGTGGGCGAGGGGTTGTTGCGTGGACGTATTTCTAGTTATTCCATTAAGTTAATTAAAGTTGGCCAATTTAAACTCTATTTGTCATGAATTGTTTGTAAGTTTTACCATGCATTCATACAATTGTTAGCTTTTTACAAGTACAACTCTCATGCTATTCTCAAAGTCAATGACAAAGTTTGAATATAACTATAAATTAACTTGAGCCTTTTAAGGGGTTGTATGTTAAGCCAGCTCAATTATTAGCATATAAGCTTAGAAAGCTAGAGCAGTTCTGACCTGTGTGTATATGAGTGAATCTCACCCTGCTACTCTAAAGAGTATTTGACTACAAAAGTGTCTTAGGTTGTGTACTTTAAAAAATATTATTCAAATGAGGGAGCTGCATTGACAAATGTTTACTTGGAAAAAAATGTTGTTGAATTCATTGATCCTGTTTCTCAGTTAGCCCTTTTGTCCATATATATATATGTATACAACAAATTTTAATAGGATAATAACTACATATTGGTTTTGGGGCCAGCTTGCCTCCCAATAAACAGTTCCTCAGATAAAAATAATTTACAAATTCCTTGTAACAGTGGTGCAACTAGCGTTTATTTGTGGGGGAGCAAAAATCTCATTTTCTCGAGAAACTCGACAAACATGTTTACGATTGATTGTCCTTGGAATTATCTATTGTACTCAACCTCTGCTATGTTATTTGTAATATTTCATATACGAGGCCGAGTATTTCACCAGGGCTTACAAAGACGAAAGAACAATAAAAATCACGAGGCTGTAGAGCGAGTGATTTTCATTATTCTTTCTCGTTTGTAAAACACGAGAGAAGAATATAAATCACAAGGCCGTAGGCCGAGTGATTTTTATTGTTCTCGAGTGTTTTACAAACGCTGGAGAACAATGAAAATGACGAGGAGGTAGGCCGAGTGCTTTCTATTGTTCTCGAATATTTGTAAACCCTGGTAAGAGACGAGACACCCGTTTATGAAATAGCCTCTGAATCGTCTATTTTTGAATTTATAATTAATTCATATTTAAATATTTTTTTAAAAATATTTAATATTTTTATAAATTTATAATTAAACTCCCAAAGTTCTGTCGATTGCGGCGTGTCTGGTATTCTAGATCCCAAAAGTGAAACCTATCACTAGCGCATTCAACACGGTCAATGTACTGCTTCATTCTGCTTTGCTCAAAAAGAGCACGCAGCTGAGCAGTCTGGCTCATGAAATCCGGCTGAAGGCAATTCGATTTAGTTCAATCTTTAAAATATAATTAAGGTATATTACTTTGAATACCGAGATTGTGAACAATATAAATAATTGGTTGAAAAGAGCTTCTATAAAATTTAGCTAGTAAAATACGAAATAACCGTTTCGGTTATTCGCGACAGAACGAATTTTTCCGACAAAATTTTCCATGAGCGGGGGGGGCAGTCACCCACCTGCCCCCCATTAGTTACGCTACTGCCTTGTAAAATCAGAAACACAAAAGCTAAAAAGAAACTTTCCAGGAATCATGAATCTTGTAATTCTTGTAATCTGCATATTACTATGGGAACATAGCTTGTGAAAAAATGATTGCCACAATTGCTGAAAAGATTAGGTTAGGGTTATATCATCAAACAATGATCAAGAACTTTTCTTTTGATTACGCCTTTTTTTTTTAGGTTAAGGAGAATCGGTTATTGAGTGTAACAAATATAAGAGAAAGCAAATTCCGAAAACCAAGACCATGTTTCAACTTAAAATTTAAGTTAACAAAAGATGAAAACTGTGAAATGGTCATATTTCGATTTTATTGCAAAATCGAAATATCACCATTTCGCAGCTTTCATCTTTTGTTAACTTAAATCTTAAGTTGAAAGATGGCCTTGGTTTTCGGAATTTGCTTTCTCTTATATTTTTTGAAGCTGTCGGCTGTTCAAGAGTATAACAAACATATGCTAAATGTTGCAGTGTAATTTCCACATGCAATTTCATTTCATGAAGTTAGCAATTGGTTATCTGTACTCATGGCAGATCTGTCAGTGCCCATGTGTGAAATACTGATTTATATGTTAAGCCCAGTTTCCATATAGTTGTAATTGTTGTAATTCCATCGGCGATAATCGGCGATGAGCCCTTACAACAATTACAACTATATGGAAACGCGTGTTGTAATTGTTGTAATCCAATCGGCGATGAATCGGCGACTGTTGTAGAAGTTGAATCGAGTTCAACTTCTACAACAATTACAACAGTCGCCGATGCGGTCAAATTTAATGGAAACGCTTTCTACAACGGTCGCCAACAGTCACCGATGAAAAGACGACACGTGACATGAGTATCCAATCATAGCACATCTTCTGTTGCCATAGTAAACTATCGCGATTACGAGACTCGCGTGGATTGATTCCATTTCCAAAGAGAAACCTTAAACTAGAATTTCGTGCAGAAGAAGGCTGACAAAAGACGATCTAAACGACTCGAGATAAAAATGGGCGACTCAAACATCAGTGACGAAGAATTCATGGACATTGTTAGAAACTATCCTGCTGTATATAAGAGGTCTTCAGTTGATTTCCGCGACAAAAACAAGAAGGCCAATTCTGTCGTGAAGTCTTAGCTCTTCCACCAAAGTGTAATAATGGCCAAGATTCTTGCGTTCTTGGAAGATCCCTCTCACCCATCTTTTATGCTTTGTCTTTGAATTACGGCGAATTCTTGCCGTGGCTAAAAGTAGCACGCGTTGGGCATGTAGAAGCACCCTTCTGTTTAGCCGTACCATCCTTCTCGCCGTGCTTTTCCCTCACGATTGCTTACAATCTTCAGTTTGTTATAGAAATGGACTTACTACAGAACTGCCTTTCCAGACGCTATGTAAACTGTACATCCGCATGCGCAGTTTCGACAGAAATCGGCGATTGTTCGACCGAGAGGTCCTATGAACTAGCAGGAAATCGGCGACGAATTACAACAATTACAACGATATGGAAACTAAAATGTTGTAATTCCGTCGCCGATTATCGCCGATGGAATTACAACAATTACAACTATATGGAAACTAGGCTTTACCACCTATATGTGATCACATTTGAATACTACATGTGAATGTCTTTGTCATGTCAAGATTTCACATATGATCACATGTGAATATATTTCACATATTAAGATTTCGCATCTGATCACACGTGTGAAAGCATGTGGAATTATGGAACACAGATTTGCTGCTCAACTAGTCGTCAGATGTCAGTAAATCGCCAGTCCTAACCAAGATATATAACGTCGTCTGACTGGAGATTTGTTGACATCTAACGACTTGCAGCAAGTAATTGTCAATCGAATCGTGCTAGGCTTAATTACGTCAAGTAACGTTGCTTTGCGATCTGTGTTCTGACGATCCAATAATAAGAGCGTCTGGAAGGCGTTCAGAAAGTTATGGGCTCGAGTCTTGTCCGTAGTTCATAGTTTTTCGGACAGCTGAAGACGTAGCAAAGCTTGAACAGCAACAAACAACCAAATTTTAACGGCATTTGCTGGAATTTTCAGCTTAAATCAATTTTTTTCCCCATGGATGGGGGTGCTGCTGGCACAGTGGTAGTGGACGTGTCTCTCACCGGTGTGATTAAGGTTCAATTTCGGCTCCGAGCAGTTATTTGATTAAAGATACTTTACTCACATGTGAGGAGTGTGTTGTTCAGTTGTATTTTACCAAGTATCGCAGGTTTTCTTCGGGTATTCTGGTTTCCTCATGCAGCAACACTGGATTCATGGGAGGCTAGCCCTTACTTGACCTCTAGGGAGACCAGTTTAGGTAGCTGACAAGGTTATCCACTATAAATAGACACTTATGAGGAATTTTTTCACGATAACTTTAGCCGAACGCGCTCGGCTAAGTCTATAAAATACTCAACCATAATTCGCCACGTCATGGTCTCTGAGTATCAGCTCTCGAAGTGATAAAATGAATACGAGTTGGAGCATTTGATCAAGATATGAAGCATTTTATTGGGGGCCATCATTCCGAGAAATTTCTCAGCTTTCGAGTGTTATGTCTCCACATCCCAACTCAAGCAAGAAGTTGGTTTTTTGAGAGGGAGGTTTTGGGGGTTTTTATTTTTTGTTTTGATTTTTTTTCTCCTGAGATTTATCGACCATCATTTTTATAAAATTTTTGAAATACTTTTACAACAGCTTACCTTTTACTGGATGGGGTAACCACGGTAAACAAAATATTTTAGTATTGACATTGTTTGCAATGAAGATCAGTGGTAAAAGCCTTACAAGAGTTCATTATATTCATAACTGAATCAAAGCTCAATATATTTTCGATATATTTAACCAGATACACAGTTCTGAGGGGAAAAAAAGAATCAAAATACCTTAGTTTTATCAATTCAGTGCTCTCTAGCTTGCCATATGTTGGCGTGTCATGACAGAGGAATCTTGAAATCCATAGTCAGAAAGTGTATCATATGAACAGTACTAACAATCTTATAAGGAGTTCTGATTGGATATAAAGATCTCTAAAGGTCACGATACATCATCTGATTGGACCTCAAGGTTCTCTTGCCTTTTGAATGGACATTAAGTTTTGATATGCGTCACTAAGGGCACTTCCAGTTGGAACTACCCCTTAAATGGTGCTGGAAGCGATTAGTATGCATAGGTTGTATGATGACTTCATATGCTCCTGGTTCCTGTACCACCTCTAAACCTAACCCTCATTAGTATTCACTCCCTAGGGGAACCTTTAACCTTTAACCTTCTCCCTTACCTTACCGTTATCATTAGTAATCCTACTTAAGGATGCAAATGTATTTCCGAGATCTTGCCGAGCTTAGAATCTGATCGTTTCCCGATTATCTTCCGAAATTTACCTCCGACTCCTCCCCTATGTTCTTCCGAATTGTCAGCGGCGTCTTCTTTTGGGCATTAAGTCATTACCAAAACACTGCCATTGAATACAAGTTACACAACCATATAACGTGCACATAAAATCCCAATCCTTTTGCACTGAACGATTGTGCCTATTCTATACTTTTGTCGGCGGCTCATTAATTTGTTGATAGATTGGGCACATATTATGTGACCTATCTTGTAAATTAATTAAATTATATTTTTTATGTTCTTGAACCACGTGGTCTGATGATGACTCTTAAATAAAATCTAAATATTACTATTTAATTTTCCATTTTACAGTCATCCTCTAATAAAGGTGCAGATTATACGCAGATAGACTGCGTGGTTGTATAAATGTTAACGTTAAAACTACTTTCAATGATATTGAAATAACCTTGTAATAAAAAGCAAAAGTGTTAGTGTTGTTGCTTTGTAAAAGCATCAATACCATTATTAAGGTTGGGCGAGCAAAACTCAAGTAAGCTAAACTAAATTCAATTCAAATCATAAAAAAAATCAGTCTTTTTAACTATTACTTTTCCTGGTGTTACATGTCGACACTTCCAGCATTTATATTGATTCAGTTGAAGGTCTCAACTCAATATTTCCCAAACCATCTTGGTAATAATATTTTCCTGAAGTATTTACTATTACTTCATAATTTCATTTTTTTCAGAACTGTTGGCTTGGTGTTTAGTGAAGGAGATGTAGACTTTGAAATGGTACTTTTCTCATATATTTTTCACAAATCATTTAAATCAATTAAAGAAAATAATATTTTTAAAAATTCTGCTTTCGTATTTGCATTTGCATAGAAAAGAAATCCACAAACAGCGTACGATTTCCCACAGAGTGACTATGAAAACCTTTCTCATAAAAGAATGAGGTCAAATGAAAATAAGTGGGAATTATTGAGAGAAAATATTCAAGTTAAGAAAGTGATTGGAAAAGGATCATTTGGACAAGTAGCTAAAGGCATATTGCTTACAGAAACCAAAGAAGGAAAATTGACAGAGCAAGTTGTTGCCATCAAGATGACCAAAGGTCAGTGGCGTAAAACTCAGCATCTCTTTAGTGTTCCAATTCGATGGCTGATATAAATATTGCCCAGATTTTTTGTTGTTGGGTTTTTTTTATTTTTCTGGAAGGTCTTGAAATACAAATTATTTATTTCCATTTTATTTTCTGTAAGTAGCCTCTCCTCTCAAAAATTCTGGAAGTTGGGAAGCGCCCTAGATTTCCGTCCTTTTACAGTTTCTACTTCTTTTTTTCTCGTTATAGATAGCTGCTCTGATTCCGACAAAAAAGACCTCGTTTCTGAACTGGAAATAATGAAATGTCTTAAAAGACATCAAAATGTGATACAATTGCTGGGCTGTGTTACAAAGACAGGTAATTTTTTTTAATTAATGCATACATAGATTGAAGTATTTGGAAGAGTGAGATTTTTTCGCTCATTCCAACTTTTAGGTTTTCAAAGGATTGGTATAATTCAAGTATTCTTTGAAGAAAATTTAACTTTCATGCAGCAAATATTGTTAGGCCAACAACGTTACATGTATTACCAATTCTGTACTACAGTGTTTGAACTAATAGGTGGGTCGTTATGTGAACTGGTGTATAGCACCATGAATTTCCCCCAACGCAGGATCTAAGGTCTCCAATAGGGCGATTGAACCATAGCATCCGCAATCATATCTCTTTGATAATTTCATAAATTGAAGACCGAAAATGAGAATAAGAGATGGGTTTGCTCAATCTGTCTGTATTCTACTGAATAGTTCCACGCGTTTCACCCGTTTTAAAGCGCTTCTGTCATTTCTAAATTTTAGAATAACACTTTGAAGGGTAGTACGATTGAAATCTAAGCAACCAGGCTCTAAGAAATTTTTTTCCTAAAAGTTGGGAGTGTTGATAAGTTAGGATTAGAGTGAGGTTAGGATTAGAGTGATTAGAGTGAGGTTAGGATTAGGTTAGGATAAGAGTGAGGTTTAGGGTTAGAGTTAGGGTAAGGATTAGGGTTAGGGTTAGGTTTAGGGCTAAGTTGACGTCTCGTTGCTCAGATTACAATCTGCCAACACTTCAAAGCGTTATTCTAAAATTTAGAACTGGCACTTTAAGCGTTTTAGGACTGGTCAAACAGCTAATATTTTCAGCATCTTATCGCAGACTCGAAAATTGAAAGGTATGGGTCTTCTGACAAACGTGGTTTGTTGACTTTTGAGCATGAGAAGAAAACTCTTTATCTCGTATCATTTACAGAAAATGAAGACTAAGTTTGGAAGAGCCGATTCTTTCTTCCACTTTGTTTCCAGATGAATTGTTAATTTTTTCCCGACGGGAGCTATAGGGGGCTTAGGCTCAGCGATGAAGGGGTTGTAGCCCCCTCTGTGCCTTTCTTGTGCCATCTATGATGACAATAAAAGTGTCAATCAAATACCTTTCAGCAAAAATACAGAAAATCCACGTGACCTGCAATCCAATCATCAAACCTTACTGTGCACAAGCTAGGTATGTGTCTGAGGCACAAAGAACTAGAAATTGCTAGAGTAATGAGAAATTGTTTTTTGAATGTTTCAGATCCTCTACTTGTAGTAATTGCATTTGTGCCTCATGGCGATTTGCTCGGCTACTTAAGAAAGAGTCGGGGAAAGAATGATCACTATTTTAATGATCCTGATATTAAACCGAAAACAGATTTGACATCGAAAGAGCTGATAAGATTTGCAGTGGATGTCGCTTGTGGAATGGAGTTTCTCGCTTTAAACAAGGTATCTAATCAAACGTCCACAAAAGAATACGTCTAATTATTCATAGTTTCTTAACGTAATATTTGAAATGTGTAGTTTATTTAGAAATGAAGGATATTATACCCTAGGAATTCTTTTAATTATCGCAAACCTCAATAAAAATGTTATTAGATCGGATCATCATATTGAAATTTGATTTTGGTTTGTGAGCTGTTTTAAGCGTGGTTTATTGCTTTCTCACTCAAGTTTGTTAACAAGTGGAAATAATTGTACAAACTTTACTGTACGTGCTAATTACTCCAAGTTTCAAACTACCTACAAATAGGCAGGGGTTGATTTGAAAACGATTTTATGGGAGTTCGCCACCCACCATCATGAATGCTCAAAAGTCTATGGGTCGAATGTTCACACTACCGCAATTTGCCGACTTTTTTCTTGCCCGTTCCTGACTTTCGACGATCATAACCCAGTCACCGCAACTATTTTAAAAAGAGGGATATAAAAGGATAGCAGTTTGGCCATCATTTTGCAATAATATGAGTAGGGATAAGCAGCTGTCCACAATTGCTGAATTTGGATAAAAAAGCAATATAAAGGGCGCATAGCAGACTGACTGAAAGAGATTACTATATTTTGTAAATATACGCTTGAACTGCATGGGACCCATATTACAAGAAAAATACCGCAGCAGTCGAAAGAGTGAAAAGAAAAGCTGCCCGTTTCTGTACTGGACAATACGATCGAACCGCAAGTGTGGCAAATATGCTTCAAGACCCAAAACGGGACACACTTGAAAAGATCAAGACTTACGACAATGTATAAAATGTGCCACAGTCACTTAGATGGAAAATGGGAAAATTACCTCATTCCTAACAATGAAAGAACACTGAGCAGCCATGGTTTTGAATTTCGTGTCCCTAGAGTAACTAATGGAACAAGAAACTTTTTCTGCCAAATCTACCGACTCGTTTAAATCCCGCCTACCTTAACTTAACTCATCTTATTTTATTTTTATTTATTTTAATCTAATTGATTTTACTCGTAAACTATTTTATTTTGTGGTTGGCGTGATATCTCTATAGATTTTGCCGACTTTTTGTGTAAGAAATAGAAGTAGAAATATGCCTATTAAGGCATGCTGACATAAGTTTGTCAGGCGCTAAATCATTGATCTGTTTATACTAATGTACTGTTCGAAGAGGGGACGCTGTATCCAGAATCGGACCTTTCTGCTAGCAACTAGTCTACCGTTTGACCTAGATTTTCATTATTCATGCAACTTCAAGGGAGGAGCTTATCCCTGAAAAGTGGATTTGAATAGGGTCTTACATACATACATACATACATACATACGTACGTACGTACACATATACACAATCATACATATAATACGTACACGTACATGTACTGATACACACACAAAAATTAAAAATAACAGTGCATGATGGGTAACATGTTTGAAACACGTGAGTTAGACGTGAATTTCATTGGAATTCCGGTAATTTACTGCTTTTTACTCAATTTGCCATAGAAATCTGATCAATTTATGTAATACCTCAACTTCGAGAACTTGTGAGGAATTACGTCTTCTCTACCCATTACAGAAGTATATTAAAAATCCTCAGGTGCCATTCAAAAAAATGTTTGCTGCACAAATAGTGCCCAGCCAGATAACCATATAAAGATCTGCTTGATGACCGCTGCAAAAGTTAAAGTTAATGAAAATAAATTACGAAACCATGCATATGCTATTCTTTAATTGCTTTAGGTGGTTCATCGTGATCTTGCTGCAAGAAATGTTCTTGTTGGTGAAGAACTTGTTTGCAAAATTACGGATTTTGGAATGGCTAGAGACATTTATCAAGACAATATTTACACGAAAACATCCAGGGTAAATATCGCTTATGTTTTAATATGAATAGTACGCTCAGAGGTTTCGTGAAAGGGTATCAAGTTTAAAACTCATAAATTTGAACTGAAGGATTTGAAATACGTCGTTCCATACTATTAGTATCTCTAGCCCCTAGACAAATGACGAAAATTAATCTTAATAAGCTTGAACACTGCAAATCTCTTGCATTATGTAGAGAGAATGATGGATTATTGTATGATGCATGGTCATGGGATTCTGCAGCAGATTTATAGGACAAGATAGCAGCAAGCTCTTTATTAAGAATTTTGGTTCTTTGTCTTGGTCATCTCAAAGCTTATTTATAGTCACCGGTAAAATTGATGATATTGCAATAAAAGAACTGGATTGTCTAGTCTGATAATTAAATCATTAAATAATTATTTATTTAGAAGCAATAAAATAAACTGAATAACGTTACAAAAGTAGCTAAGGAAAAATTGCATACCAATATCTTTATATTCAATATTTAAGCTATAACTAAAATGAGTGTCTAAACCTCAACAAGGAACATTTTCAAAAAACCCAGTTGCCTACACTCAAATTATTGGTAGAAATGATCTAAACAGTTTGACTGTTCTAGAATCGTTTTGTTTTCTACTTATAGTTGTAAAGTTGATTCCTTTCTGATCTTGTGGTATGATATATAAACCTTCTAAACGTGAGGGCAATAGGTGCAGCACCTTATGGGAAGGTTCTGACATCTTTTTTGACTAGATTAACACACGAACCCTCCTAGCCTGGTTCAATCCCGATTTCTGGTGCAAGTTGGCTAGATTCCTACCCTCTTTGTATCAAGGAACTTTACTTGGCTTTGTTGTGGGTATCATTATACATTCATTATAAATCATTTTAAGCGTACACTCTTGAATCTTTTCTATAACATTGTACAGTTGAATAGGGTTCTCTACAGCTCTAAATTATAGATCGGTATTATAGGTCAGGTATGATTACAGCACGATAGAAAAACTTCCAACAACTTGCTAAGAGATAACGGGAAAGCGTTAACTTAATCGTTAAGTATCGGGTAATCTTTCCCAGTAAGAACTGTTGTTATAATTCTTCTAATTTTCTAAGCATGGACGGGAACGATGACCTGCAGATTAAAAGAGTGGTCCCGGGGCGACAATAAATGTCCAGCTGATTCAGACTGTTTCGTGAAATATGAGTGTTCATGAGTACATAAACTAAATTGCGTAAAGTTTCATTAATGTATTCTATCCCACAACCGCTTGTACCTGTATACACTGCTTGTGAAGGATGTTGATTTTGGCTGGGATTGTTAAAGCGCGATTAATATTTCTTTGTTTTCACTACAGTACATAAAAATAGGAATGTATTTACATTGCTTCCTGGTGAGCTCCAACATAGATACCACTTATGAAACAGATTAACTGAGATTGCTGACGACGCAGGCATGTCTCTAGATTGGGAGTCACTAATTTTGTCGATCTTATCCTCATAAATCCACTAACTCATTGTCATAGGGCAACTGTACCTTTAAAATTATGCTTTTTTATGGCTGTTGGTCTAAGGTTCTGTACGGCTCTGCTTGGCAATCGCGCAGTGAAAATTTTCCAAACGTCAGGGAAGGACATGGTTTCAAATGATTTACTGAAGGTATCTGTCAAAGGACTGGCGAAATAAATTACAAAAGGCTTCTAATTCTGTTGTGTATGTTCCATTCTTTGGGTTGTAATTACGGGAAAAGAACTTTGTCTCCCATGCTCCAACTATTCCGGATCAATATCAGGGTAATTTTTTTTTTTTCATGTTTGCGAAATGGTTATTGATACATTCAGCTGCTTGTTGATTATCGATTACTGTTGATTATCGATTACATCGGTGAACGTTACAAAGTTTAAAAGCTCTGTGACACAAAGGCCATCAGATTTTTGATTCTTTTGATTATGAAGGGTGTATTATCTTGGTAGATTTTGGACGTTTCAATCGGGAAACAGATGTTAAGGAGATAAGTAATTTCTAAGAATTCTGTAGCTTTTTCTGTAGCATTCGGAGGATTCTTTATAGACCGTCAATCAATTTCACGAATTCAACATCAAAACGCTTCTAACGCAGAAAACCTGATCGGCCTTATCTTAATTTTCTTAATGTGCACTTTCCCTCATTTTCATTTTTACTCTACAACACAATGGTCTGAATTTCCAACTGGATTTAAGATTCCCGATTTATCATAAAATCCATATATATTAGTAAAAATAAGGCTAAGGATGGCAAGGATAGACTAAACCTAAAATCTAACTGGTGTTTAATTTTAAAATTAACGATTCAGGGAAGCGGGTTTTATCACCTCTTAACCTTTACATGGTCATTTTGAATATAAAGGCTATGGGACAGGAATTTATATAGATAGGTAGTTTTAGTTTATTAATTAGTGAAATACAGCAAAGTTGAGGGCTGAACTGCATATCTCTTCTTATTTTCTACACTCAGTACAGCTAGGAACTTCTAGTGTCGTAAAACAAAACAGTGTCAAAACAATTCTCACATATACAATATTAATGCTGTTGTTTACATGAAATTTACGATTTACATTTTGGTAATTATTGCTTTAAATATCAATTTTAAGGGGCGCATTCCTGTGAAGTGGACTGCCTATGAATCTCTGATGTACAATCAATATACATCTCAAAGCGATGTGTAAGTTCATATATACATTATAAAAGACTATACCATGCATCCAAGAAGCGAAGAAGGAGAAAAGGGGTTACAAGGCGTTGGGGTATACAGGGATGCAAGATTCCACACCGACAGCATTGCATGAACTCTTCAAATATCTATCCTTAAATAACCAGTAAAAACGTGAAACCCAATGGGTTTTAACGGAAATCCTCCAGCATTTAAATAGTTCTCTTGAGTCTTACCATCGTCAATGAAGGCATGGTCACGGTTAGACTGGAGTAACTTGCTTACCTGATAATCATACTGTCGATCGACGTCTCGTCATTCCCTCCAACAATTTGAATAAAAGGATAACGATGGATTGGTTTTCGGCAAATCCCTTTAATTTTGGTCATAGGTTTTACTTTTTTCAGCATTGTTTGCTTTTACAAGTCATTGCATGCTTGTGATATTTTCCCCTAAGTCAATGGCAATTTCTTTAGCTGTTCGTTGTTTAATGTAATTTAAAGCTATCTCAATTCTTTCCGGGCAAGATCATATAAGTTGGTTGGTGGGTAGGTTGACAATGGACGGATCGAATTTTATAAGATGAGACGAGGTGATTGGTGGCGAGATGATACATAAGAGAGAGACGAGATTGGATAAAGCGAGACAAGACGGCGCAAGATTAAGCCCAATAACTTACAAGCTTTGTTCTTCCTGTTAACCGTGAAATAGTTAGATTACATACATTACCTATGCTTGTTTATAATTGCGTCAAGAACTGTTGACAATGTCTCTAACTATTGCGGACGGGAGAAATGTCAGATATTGCTAAATATGTAGAGCCACATCTTTTTTAACGAAGAAAAAAACCCTTAAAGGATCAGAAAGTTTTGAATGATTTAACACGTTTATTGATTGTCAACTAACACTAAGACGAGATAGGCATTCCTGAAGGTAGGTAAAACTGTTCTACAGGGGAAAAATGAGTGCTCGTTAGTACTTGTATTTTCTTTCAAATGGAAACGTGAGCCTGTTGATTTATCCAACGGGTCAAGAGTACTTTAACGGACCCCTAAATCAATTAGGCAGTAACACACATGGTGGTGAAGCGGTCAACAGGTGAATTGATTGCGGCTAAGTTTTTCCATTCTTTCATACATTTCGTATTGTGTCCTGGTTGAAAAATATGCCTATAAAAGATTGGATTGGCTCATATGACTGCATTTCGAAATAAATTCATTTCTTTTGTCTATTAAGGATTTTCCGTAGGCATCAACTACGCAGAGCTTTCCTGCCAAACAAAGTTTCATCACCTTGTCATATCATAATAGCCAGCTTCCTAAAAGCCATCAAAACGGCCAAAAAAGTATTAATAATAATAAAGGTAATTGGATAAGCTAATTAGTCTTCATGCAGAAGCTAAAGAGTTGGCTTCTTATTGCACGAACACAGAAACTACTTTTTCAAAGTAAGCAGGTGCTAACATTCATGTGCTAAACATAATTCAATTCCCTCTTCACATGTATAAACAAACACTCAAAATATGTAAATGAATGTCGTTGATTGATACGGGGTAAACATTTAGGAACAGTTAGCAGACATTTAAAACTCAAAGGACTCACGATGAAATGAAACGTCTTTCCTTTCTATTTTCTTAGTTGGAGTTATGGAATTCTCCTTTATGAGATTTTCACTATCGGTAAGCTCTGTCACATTTTAAAGTATTTTTTACTTTTTATGTCTTTTGATTTTTAGAAAATATGATCTTAATGAATCCAAACCATCGAGTATTAATTTTTACAAGCCTGTCCAAAACGTATTAACGGTTTTCATTGGTTTTGATGAACATTCCATGGAAGTTCTTCGCAATATAATTTGATCCTCCAAATATATTAATGCGACTATCCCACACGTACACTGGTATAAACGATTTCAAGCCTTCTACCACCGTTCAAAATTAATTTATTTTACCTTAAAGTGCTTTTGCCTCGGCTGATCTCCAGATTTTTGTGAGAGGTAATGACGGGGATGGAGATACTTATTAAGAAGTTCTACATGGATACAACACTGTCAAAGAAATGGAGAAAGAGAAGTGTTTGTTCATCTTATTGTCCACAGGGAAGGCCGGTTGAGAAATATTCAACATGTGGGTTTAGCCGAAAGAGACAAAGAAGATGGTCAACCAAAAGAAGTGGACGATATATAACTGTTGCTACCTAATTTAAGAAGTTCGTAGACAACTGTAAAACGGCAAAGAGATTTTATCATCAAGCGACTCACATAAGTTTAACATAAGAAAACAAAATCCAAGCGAATCGATCGACTAATAGGTTGTGGAGTTGAACAATACGCTTGGAGCTTCGTGTGAGTTTGAAGTACTCTTGCACAGGTAATCTAATGTGTCAACTAGTCACTGGAATCTAGTCAGATAAAATAAGAGACAGCGTTTAACAAGAATGGTCTAGACTATTTCTTAAGGAATCTACTGATATCTGCCGTTCAGACGAAATTACTTCACAACAGATGAAGTCATTTTCCCAGGACTTAGAAGTTGATGCTATCAAAGAAGTAGGCGAAAAGAAGGATCAGCGAAACCGCAAGAATTATTGCAAGCCAATTAACGAAGAAAATTAAGTAAGAAACCAAAGGCAACCAAGGGCAACCAGGGGCAACTAAACAGAAATTGTGAAAGAAATCATAAAGTGTAAAATTGTCCTGCATACAACAGGGAATGTCACAAGTGCCACTAATCACTTCGTAAAAATGTGTTGATTCAGGATAAAACTGGATATTTTTTACTATAATCTATACACAATAATGAAGACACAATGGACTAAGGAAACAACTGGCGTCAAAAGCTTGACAATTTTGGCCAAACATTCAATACCAGCAATCCATCTTGTGCAACAAACCTCATAGGAAACTGTCGTTTTACGGTTGGGCAACTATGCTTTGATTTTTTTTGGCCTAGTGATCATGGCATTTGAGAAAATTGCTAAAATAAAAACTCAGAATGTTTTCAAGCAGCCCCCATTATATTCAACACAAGTTGCTATAGAGAATTATTGTATTAGTAACACAGGTTCAGTCGATGATTTATGCAGTGAACACAGACGCCTTTACTAAACTCTTGCTGAATAAAGGTTGAAACACCCACATACCATCCCACTATGTCACCAGTATTATCTTATGATTGACCGCGGTACTAACACATGGACAACCCAAGCTCTGATAAAGCATTAACAATTGTCTGATTGATTGCTTCTCCAGTTGTTCCTTCTTCACAAAGGTGGTTACCTACAAATCCTTCACAGTTATTTTTTGCCACATCAACAAATGTAATAACTAATGGCAAATCTTCTTTTTGGAAATATTGGCAGCTTCGTCTGGTATAGTGGGAAAGCTGGACACGGAAGCAGGGGTGAATGTTTTACCAATCTGAGTGTATCAGAAGGTCGTAGCTGATCGAAAGGTGCCAGGCAAAATTGAAATCAAATTGACCAATACGAAGCTAACTGGATATGGATACAAGTAAAAGGTCGAGAAGGATAGCCGAAGTCGGAGAAGCAACTCACAAGTGCGCGGAAACAGCATTGGAAACACTTGGAGAAATTAGGAAAATCTGAGGGAATTTTCTGCAAAAGGTATCAAATCTTAATAACATCCAGTACGAGACTTAGAGGGACTGCTATAAGTTTAACCAAAGATCGGGAAGACGAAGCTAAGAACCCGGCAACCCGGTACTGGACCGCTCTGAATGCTGACATCGACAACCTATTATCAAGATTTGCCATTTGTCTAGAATCAAGAGATGCATGCAAACCCAACAGAACCTATTTAGTTAGTCCTCATTTAATTCCAAATAATACTTATATTAAAAAGATGAAGGCGGATTTTTTGCTTGGCAGTCTTGATGAATAATTGGGCTTTGAGGATCAGATAAGGCAGCTTGAACAATCAACTTGTTAGACACCTAAACTGATCTTTTGTTCTTTTAACAACCTCCTCAGTCGAGAAAAATCTGGCACTCTGGCGTGAGGCATTCGTTCTCCAGCATGCAAAGAAAGGGACGTCTTGCATAGCAATAAGGCAAGGGGATAGATGCGGTATATCCACTTTAAAAGTTCCCTAGTGTGGTAAGTAAGCTATAGGATATTGGTCCAACTGCCAATGCTTGTGGGCAAACTTCAGGGCAAACTTTCGTTTTCCCTGCATATTGGACGTACCGTTCCATCCTCAAGGTTATTTCGGGTTAGCCAGTACTCCTACTTTTATAGTATATACTTTACGTATAACAATATATATAAACTGGGGTAAAAAATATATTGGTCCAGAAAACCGAAACAGTTGTCCAGGGCAGCTCCTTTCCTATGTATTACTGCTGCATAGCTCTCTAATGCACCTGGAACAAGAATTTGATTATTTCATTCGGTAATTCTGTGGCCATGGTTTTCAAATATCCAATTCGTTACAAAGCTGGTAATCATGGATAATTCAGGCACTGATCCAGCAAAGTATTGGATCAGATCGTTGAGGCGACTTGGGTGGGCTGTACATTTGAGTAAAATGCAAAGGCATTCGATTTTTCCAGCAACAGTTCTTTGTTAATACTTGAAGGTCTCGGGCAATTAAAGTACGTCAACAAGAAGGGAAATGTGACGTTTTTCCATTCTAAAATTGTGCTTGCACTCTGGTTCATTTACGTTGTCGGTATCAAAGCGACCATACTCTTGGTAAGAGAAGGCCGGGTTTTTTGAAAAATATTCATTTAGCAATATTAATAGTTTGTCTTCTGAAATATACCCATGGTTGTAACTAATCAAGATCATGTCTCGAACTGTCTGGAAATCTGTCATATTCTCGAAATTTCTACTATAAACAGTTGAAGCTCGAAAGGTTTGATGACGAAAGGGCGAAGAAGTGTTTTGCATTGAGGTTCGTTAAGACAATACATGACATGCTTATAACCTTCAATTTTGGCACGATAAACCGCGTTCTCGATCCAGGTCCACACGGCTAATAGTGCTGTTCGCGGTGCAAGAACTTCAGCTGCTTAAGGTCCCTAATGAGTGGTGTGTATGAAGCTGAACGCTTCGGTTTATAAGACTTAGGCGCCTTTGAGTCTTACTTCGATATTACACTTGATATACATTTCTCTGATGCAATAATCTTGACCACTGCACCGTGTGGTCCACATGAAATATGATCCCCTTGGATCGGTGAGATTTCAAATCGGATGAAGTGTTGTTTACAGTTTGCAATTCTTTGTTTTAATTTAGTTCTTAAACTGCTGACAACTGCTTGTACAGCTCTGTTTCGATGGTATTGCTAGGTAACAATACCCTTGTAGCCGACTTAAGAATACTTACATCAGTTGAACTTTTCCTCAATGCCGATTTTTACTCGTAACAGCTGTGCCTTTTGTCTGTTGTTAAGCTGGTGGAACTTTGCGGTAGAAGTTTAAATAATCTTTTGCCTTGATTAGTTTCTGTTGAATGCTTAGACTCTGGTTTGTCTAGGATGATTTGGTAAAGGACGACGCAGTTTTAAATTGTAATTATTAATTTTGCGTGTTCTTTGTGTACTCAGGGTATTGTCACCCGTGGTTACCCCGCGAAAAATTTTGTCGTAAAGATCTTGTGCGAAAATTTTTGACTAAAGTTAAAAAGTTCCTAGATCCGCAACATGCTTTCTTATTGAAATCGTATTTCCTTATTTTTTCTCAATTCCATCCCTCGTAATTCCAGTGAAAATTATTTTTTTTAATTTACCAGCGTCTAGTCTTAATTGCTTTATCTTCAGTCTGATTCTTCTCTTCCACAATGATTCGATTTTTTTCCCTTTCTCCCGGTTCCTATCTATAACCTTGCAGAATTGCACTATATTTGCTGCCGCAAATGAGAGCAAGTTAGTTTCTGTTACACTTAGCGATCGAGTCTCGATAAAACCAATGACCACATTCACCTCTAACTTGGCTTTCTTCAGTCTTGATCTTTCATTTTGTTCTTTCTATTCTGCTCTTTTTATTCTGCTCTTCTGCTTTCATTCTGCAGATTGGGTGGTTTCTAAGTCTTATCCTTTACCGTCTCATCTATTACCATTCGTAGAACGTTAACTTTCCGTTCATTGCAGCCTTCACGTTGCATGTTTTTGGTAATTCGACCAAATTGCGTGGTTGCCTCAATTTTCTTGAGCTAGGCTCTCATGACTAACAATCCCTTCTTGTTGGTCTTCCTATTCTTTGCTGATGATTCTTAATTCTCCTTACGCTCGATTTTTTACTCAACCTTGTACTCTCTTGACAGCCTTAACTATTCTTTCCAAATCACACCCAGCTTAATGAACCTGGTCTTCAATAATTTTAACATGTTACACTTCTGTAAACAGAAGATTTCTTAGAAGCAGATATAATATGAGCGGCCGATCTGTATGGGATTTACAAGAAGAATCGTCGTAAATTCCATACAGATCGGACGCAAATATCTTTCCTGAAATAGAAATACATTTAAATGGCCATTTTTACCGATTATTTTGAAGTTTCAGTGAATTTTAACTACCAAATGGAAGGGAATAGTTCAAACTTCTGATTAGTATTCTGTATGCGACTTACAGCACATTAATTAGAAGCCAAAATCTTTTGTATCTTCTTCGTAAATTATTAATGAGTTTTTTAATAATTTATTGATACTTTAACCGACCCAAAAGGAACAATGGCATCATAGCTAGCAAAGAACTTAGTCTCTTTGTGTGGACTTGATATCTGTAATATAGTTGTTTTATCAGTTAGCTGATAAGCTGATATTATCGATCCAGTCGTCTGAGTTAATTGAGATGATGTCATTCTCGTAGATCATTTCCAGCGTGTTTTATTTATCTGATTAGATAATGATCCTAAAATAGAGCCAAAATTTTACCACGACAACTATGTTTATTCTTGAGTTTACTTGAATATCAAGTTCCAAGATGACAATTTTAAGTTTATTTTTTCTATATAGTATAAATGTAGGAAAGCTAAATTTAACTTCGTAATATAGATATATAGATATTTTTTACATTTTTTCCCGACTTGTTGATACTACAGAGTTATAAAAATTTTTCATTGTCCATGCTATCATCACGGATAATAACAAATGCTATCCAAGAAAAAAGAATAAAAATTCTTTTAAACCCGTCTTTGTTTTTCCTGACAATATCATTATGGCCGAAACAACGGTGGCATCAACCGGTCACCCTCTACCTCCGACTCTTCGTACAGTCACCATGTTATGCATACTTAGAGTAACAAATAAATCCTCCTACCGGCATTTAAAATATTATTTTGAAATTTTAGGAGGCACACCTTATCCCGGTTTGAAAGGTAATGATGTGTATTCTCTGTTAAAAGAAGGACGGCGAATTGAAAAACCTGGACACATCAACAAAGAACTGTAAGTACCGTATTATTAAATATCCGTATCAGTAACGATAGTAATTAAATATATACAGTACATACATAGAGAGAGAGAGAGAGAGAGAGAGAGAGAGAGAGAGAGAGAGAGAGAGAGAGAGAGAGAAGTAGGTTTTCGTACAGACTTCGCTCCTTCGTCGCTCGCTCTATACGGAAAAAACCGAGGGCAAATACTTTCCAGTACAGACCGAACAAACGAGGTTAATAAGGAATTTATTTTATGGCTTTTAGCACCTTTCTTCATCACTTTTAACGAAGCTTTGTGTTCGTGAGTGAGCGGCTTAGGTTTACTTGCTTGTTTTTACCTATTTCTTCATGGCTTTTTGCATCTATTCATCTAGTTTTCTGCTTAAAATTATTGTTGAGAACGTTTAACTACTTTTTTCGTAGTTCGTTTTTATAAATCTTCTGTAAAACGTACCTCAGTCTGGCTTGTTTTTCTTCAAATCAACTCGGAAATTTTCCCGCCAAGTCTAGCCCGCCTGTACGAAAAACTTATTGCACGGTTAGGCAGCCAATCAGCGTGCGTTATTTTACGTACAGACCGGCTAGCGAGCTTAGCCATATAATAAATATATATATATATATTTATCAAATAACACGCGTCCTACGCAAGCTCTGATTGGACGAGCCTCATTTTCTTTCAGACTATAGAGACACGATTGACGTCACTTTCATTTTGTATTAGAGTACAGAGACATGAATGACGTCGCAGAAGCTGGAGAAAACCTTGGTTATTTGATAAAACAAGCAGAAAATAGCTTTCGTGTCTCTGTACTGTGATAGAAACATGAATGACGCCATTTTAAGAAGAAAAATACCGGAAAACACTCGGCTACGCCTCGTGTTTTCATTAGGCATTTTTGTGGTTGAAATGGAGTCATTCATGTTTCAATCACAGCACAAAGATACTCAAGCAATTTTCTATTTGTTAAATATACAGTACCGTGCAGAAGCTTTAGGTCACCCCTCAATTTGTAACTTTTTTGGTAATATCTCAATATATTACAATACACGAATGCTACAGAACATTGGAAAACTGTTTTACACAAGTGTAGCAATACCAAAGAGAAAAGTCTAGTACTTGGTACTACTGCTACGAGCAGCAATTACTACTCCACAACGCCGAGGTATCGATGAAACAAGGTTCTTTGTTACATTTGCGTCAATGCTGTTCCATGACTCAAAGATAGCTACCTTTAATTCCTCCAAGTCCTTGCATTGTCTGGTCTCCAACTTCTTCTTTATTACTTCCCAAAGATACTCAATGGGGTTTAGGTCAGGGCTCTGTGATGGTCATGGACAAGCTGATATCCTTTTCCTCTAAAGTTAGGACTTCGTCCTATTTGCCCTGTGACATGGAGCCCCATTTTGTTAGAAGATAAAGTCTCTACCTCACAACTTTTTCCCGTCTTTCTCAAGAATGCAACAGATCAGCCTAACGTATGGCGCTGCGTCCAGTCGACCTTTTAACTACCTTGAACCTTCCAACCCCACTGTCCGCCATGCATCCCCATACCTGGATTTTCCCTCCTCCGTGCTTAACTGTGGGTACATTACAGTCTGGGTGGTACCGCTCTCCTATTCTTCTACTAACAAATGTCCTCCTCCCTGGAATCAGTTCAAAAATTGACTCGTCGGAAAACAACATCTTCGCCCACTGTTCGGATGTTCAATCCTTCCTCTCCCGACACCACTCCAGTCTCTTCTGTTTGTGGGCCTGTGTGCACAGAGGCTTCCTTACTACAACACAGCCTTTCAACCCAAACTCTTGTGGCCGTCTTCTAATTATACTGGGTTCCTGTGGCATCCCTTAACTTCAACTTTAACAACTTTAACTTTAACAAATGAATAGTTTTCATGCGGTACACGTGTGAAATATCTATTTGGAGAACACTGGGCATGCGTGATTTTTAATGAAAACAACTGCACATACCAAGAAAAACCTAGCAACGAGGATAAGATATTACTGTACATTTCTTCCTAGCTACCACACAGCATCAGGAATAAATTTCATAAAAACAGCTACTCTGTAAAAAGTAGGATGAATCCTAGCTGTCCAGATTAATAAAAGGCCCTACTAGGATGAAAGACAGGCTTTGGGATTCGATAGAAGAGTACAGAAACAACTGAAGTAAAATATATTTATACTTTAGAAGGCGACCTAAAACTTTTTCACGGTACTATATATATATATATATATATATATATATATGTTCAATCTGCAGACGTACGTTTCGCTGTACTACAGCAGCTCATCAGTGCAGCTCGGAAGGAACTTGGATCGATAAGGGACTAGAGTGCTCAAACCACTACTCGAGCGGTGAGCATTGCTTAACGCTATCGGTTATCCTTTTATATATAACTGCAATATGTTTTACATTACAAAAACTTGATGCAGTATGAAAGTTTAGGATTAAAAGTGACAAAAATTCATAAAGGTGTTAAATTCAAAGAAAAAGATTTTATGAAAAAATATATTTCATTGAATACAAGACTTAGAACGGAAGGAAAGAATGAATTTGAGAAAGACTTTTTTCAAACTTATGAATAACCCTGTATTTGGAAAAACAATGGAAAATGTAAGAAACAGAGTTGACACTAAACTTTGCAGCAGAGAAGAAAAAGCATTAAAATTGTTTTCAAAAACAAACTTTGATAAGAGAACAATATTTTCAAAAAATTTGATTGCAATACATATGCATAGAAAGAAAATCAAATTAAATAACCCAATATATTTAGGAATGAGTATATTAGATTTAAATAAGACTTTAATGTATGACAGACATTATAATTATTTTAAACCAAAATTTAAGGAAAATTCTGAGTTACTTTTTACAGATACTGACAGTTTAATGTATTTATTCTACACAAAAGACATTCTTAAAGACATTTCTCCAGATGTTGAAAGTATGTTTGATACAAGCAATTATCCAAAAGAACATCCAAGTGGAATCAAAACAGGTTTAAACAAAAAAGTAATTGGAATGTTGAAAGATGAATGTGGTGGAAAACAAATAGAAGAATTTGTTGGTCTTAGATCAAAATTATATTCTTATAAAATGAAAGAAAGTGAAGAGAAGAAATGTAAAGGAATTAAGAAAAATGTTATTAAAAAAGAAATTGTATTTAAAGATTACAAAGATTGTTTATTCAATGAAAAAGAAACTAGAAGCATGAATTTAATAAGACATAGAAATCATGACTTGTTTTCCGAGAATATTGAAAAAATTGCATTGTCTTCAAAAGATGACAAAAGAATTGTGTTTGGAAATAAAATAGATACATTGGCATATGGGCATTATATGGAAGATATGATTGACACCTATGAAAATATCTTTGGATTCAAACCTTAAATCTGAAATGAGAATGCAATCACTCTGATCAGCGGTTTCCTAATTTCCCATAATGTCATTCCTTAGTGGTCAGCGGTTGCTAAACTTGCTAGCAGCAGGTCACGTGACCTGTTGATGACGTCATCACTAGGTGTCTATACCTGAATTGAGAATGCAATGTTGTGGTCAGCGGTTTCTTAGTTAATTTATTCAAAATTGTGGTCACGATGTCTTTCTTTGGTTTCCATGACAACGAGGGGAGGGGTACTTTAAGTGACCACACCCATATTTGAAAGTGACCACGCCCTAGAATGGAATGTTGCCTAACCGCTGTTTTACCGGTTTCCATGGCAACTTCTCACGCATGCGTAGTAGGTTGAAATCGACACTGAAAAAATTCCGAGTGATTTTACCGCTTTCCATAGCAACTTCTCGCGCATGCGCAGTATGCCAAAATCGACACTTAGAAAAATTTCGTGTGTTTTTGAAAAGGGCCACGCCCTATAATGGAATGTCTCGGAACCGGCATATTACCACTACTTATTACCATACAAGTTCAAACGACCATTATCGCTTTCAATCTCCACCAAATTTGGAGATGTGTGTTACAACCGTTCCAGAGTTATGCCCGAGGAAAACATGAGGTGCGAAAATCAAGGAAATCTTGTGCAGCCATCTTAAGACAACTATAGTTCTGAAATAATCGACATTACAGACATCCCTAACAGATTAAATTAAAATTTCGTAGACCCGCTAGCAAAATTGTTCTCAGAAATACTAAATACAAATACATCACCACTTCACTTCTTTAGAGATTTGAGATTTATAGAATGTAAAGAAAGGTTCCAAACAAAAAGAAAAGTTAGATGATCGATGAACGTTCATGAAGCCCTAACCTCAGTAAAACAATTTCTGAGTCCCAGACAGGGATCAAGCCCTCAACCTTCTGATGATCGGTGAGATGCTCTAACCATTAAGCTACCAAAACTCAGATGGTGTGCTCAGGTACAAGTTGATAATGATATTAAGTCAATAAAGTTGTAACTGTGGGAACTATCTGTCAAATAGAATCTATCTACCTATCTATCAACCTACCTACCTACCTAACTCCCTGCCTGCTTGCCTACATGCTTGCCTGCCTACCTACCTACTTGCCTACTATCATACCTATCTCTTTGGCTCCGTCTCAGTCTCCGTCTCCGTCTCTTTCTCTTCCTACCTACCTACTTACTCCTACCTTCCTAGGAACACAGTCAAGGTTAGTTATATCTGCATGAACAATATTAAATCTTTTATGACACGACACAACTCACGCATAATTAGGAAAAGCAAACCACAGAATAAGGCCACTGAAAACTGCAATTGTAGGAACAAGGACATATGCCCACTTCAGAACCAATGCTAGACTAAGGACATAGTGTACAAAGCATCAGTTACGACATGCAACACAAACACCACAAAACACTACATAGGCATGACATCTAAGACATTCAAAGAGCAATATCGTCACCACATTAAGTCTTTTCAACACAAAAAATATTCTAATGAAACGGAGCTTTCCAAACACATTTGGGCTTTGAAAAACAACAAACAAGATGTAACCATAAAATGATCTATTTTAAAACACGCTATTTCGTATTCAGGAGGATCAAAACGATGTAATTTATGTTTAGAGGAAAAGTTTTCTATTTTGAACGAAAAAGATAAAAATACTTTGCTGAGCAAAAGATCAGAAATAGTTTCGGCCTACCCACACAAGGTTAAATTCCGCGTAAACAACCTAAAACAAAAACAAAATCCCCCTATTGTTTCACGCCCACACATCCACGTTTCGACCTACGCATAAAAACCTTCCTGTTTTCGAAATTCGTCAGTCACCTGAAGATTCTTTCTCAAGAAACAGGCTGTAGTGACTTTTTGAGGAAAGGGATATATTTCTATTTGCTCTATCTGTGCGATATTGAGCCCTCTTTGTATTTCGTAAACCAAAACGTTCACACACACACACACACACATATATATACACATACATATACATATATATACATATACATATATATACATATATATATATATATATAACTACAGACGGAACCGTTTCGGCCTATTGGGCCTCATCAGTGCAGTGCTGACGAGCAGGATGGAGAAGCCTACATTATATAGGCAACTCAAATGTTCCACGCTTGTGGTACATCTAAGCCATTATATATATATGTATGTATATATGTATATACATGTATGTATGTGTGTATATGTGTATATATGTATATATGTACATATGTACATATGTACATATGTACATATGTATATATGTATATACATGTATATATGTGTGTATATGTATATATGTGTATATATGTATATATATGTATGTATATATATATATATATAGATAGATAGATAGATAGATAGATAGATAGATAGATAGATAGATAGATAGATAGATAGATAGATAGATAAGGACATTGACGCTACTCCAAGTAAAACGAACTCATACTGGATAAGTAGAGAAAAATTCTACTTGACTGCGTCTAGGATTCGAACCCGCGACCTTCGGTTTACTAGTGCGACAATCTACGAACTGAGCTACAAGGCTAAGTCGGGAGCAGGCCTTAGAATGATAGAGGATTGGACTGGTAAAAAGAAGGTCGTGGGTTCGAATCCCAGCCGCGGTCAAGTAGAGTTTTTTTCTCTACTTGCCCTGTATGGGTTCTTTTCACCTGGAATAGTGTTAATATCCTTGTCTTTCACCCAGATACATAGTTCCTTACAATATATATGTATATGTACATGTACATGTACATGTATATGTATATGTATATGTATATATTTATATATATTCGGTAGCAGTAGTGAGAGGTTGACCTTTGTTAGAGTGCTCGATATTTCGAATAGTAGAGCTGTTTATAATTTATTAACTTAAAACTGTTTGTTGTTACTCAGAGTTTCACGCCACTGAGAGGGCCATCTTCAGACAACAGGAAGGTTCGGTTAAATTATCCCCTTTATACATGTGGCATCACGTCATTCCAATGAAATGTACGGTGTCGTCACCACCACGTGCCTTTTTCACTTTCCGATGTTAGCGGTGTTCTTCAATGACGCTAACACCAGAAAGTGAAAAAGACACGTGGTGGTGACGACACCGCACATTCCATTGGAATGACGTGATGCCACATATATAAAAGGAATAATTTAACCGAACCTTCCTGTTGTCTGAAGATCGCCCTCTCAGTGGCGTGAAACTCTGAGTAATAACAAACAGTTTTGAGTTAATAAATTATATATTAAGTTTCTTTTCGTATATTTCAGGTAGTTGCTTCACCCAAAGTTATCGCATCTTGTTATCCTCGACTACCTACACTGGCACCGATTGCTCATAAATTCATTTATTCCGCTGGGACTTAACTTTTGTAATTTATTAAGATTTTAGGTGAATATATATATATATATATATATATATATATAGATAGATAGATAAGTGAGATTTTATTAAAGATCGTACGAAGAGAGTGCTCAATACCAAAGTAGAGCGAATACAATAGCAAGACAAGGTAAACTTGGGTTACTTCATAAAAATTTACTACAAATTTGTTTCGTATGGCAAGCTGGGCCTGCCACACTCGTCAGGTAGTGATCGCATGTGATGTAGTTGCCTAGGAGACTTGATATTACGTCATACAATAAAGAGGTGAATTAATAAATATTACAGAGCAAGTGCTTTTTCCTATGCCTACAAGTTGTGATTAGTTCGTTTCTGGAATTTAATGAGCTTAGCTCAGGATGGCAGATGATAAGAAATTTTTCATGCAAACATAAATTACATTTTTTTGTGCTGCTGGAATATGCTTTACACCGTCTGATAATTTGCCACTTCAACGAAAATTTGATGTTATTGTCCCTTAACTTCCAAATGTATTTGCTCAGGGCCGTGCTATTTCTCTGAGTCGGGTTTCTAAAGGAGCTCGTGTGATTGTTATATCGGGACTTGAAGGTGCCTTCAGTGATACCGATGTAGGTCTCAACTTTGTTGTTGTCTTCTCTCTTTACCGTTGCTTGGTATACAACTCCGTCTGTTAAGCACTTTCCGGTTAGCGGGCAGGATTCTTTATGGCGGCAGTTACAACTTGGAGAGTCGGGTGGATTGGGTTGAGTCTGGGCTTCTTTGCTGAGTATGTGTTTGTTGTGGGATGCGATGATGTTTGTGACGTTTGGCATGCAGCTGTAGCTTAATTTCAAAGTGTTCCGATTAAATATTTTGTGAAGCGGGTGGTTTGATGGGAAGGACTCGTCGACGATCTTTAAGAATTTGTGACCTATGTTTGTGTGGACAGTGGCGTTGAATGGTGGGTTGTACCATATGATGTTTCTGCTTCTGTTTCTCGGATGTTTTGGTTTTGGTGGTTCGGGTTTGAAGTTGAGTTTGTAGTCATAGCCGCTTCTTTTTAGGGCTTCCTGGTATGGTGGGGTTGCGGAGTCAAATGAATGCTTGTCGGACGAGATATGGGATAGACGTTTATTAATGTTTTCTGGTATGCTGCGTAGTAGTGAAGGTGGGTGATTGCTGTGGCGGTTGACGTATTGTAAGACGTTTCCTGGCTTTGTGAAGGGCTTGTAACTCGAGGATGATAGATCTAATGTGACGTCTAGATAATCAACGCATTTCTTGTTAGCTTCGATGGTTAGTTTTAGGTTGTGTTCTCTAAAAGTTCTACAAATACGTTTCTTTATGATTTCTATTTCTCTTGGTGTTTTGTTCAATGCGGCTAGCCCGTCATCTCTGTAGAGGCCGATGTTGTTTCCCGCAGTTGGTGCTAATTGTGACAAGAGATACGATCCCACGAGTTCGCATGTTTCGGCCCCATCAAAACTGCCCATGGTTACGTCAAAAAGCGAGTTGGATGATCTTTTGCACCACGTTGTGTTTTCGTTGAATAGCAGAGATTTCTTTGTTTGAATGATGATGGCTTTCTCTTCGTCAGTAATTGTGTCGTACTGTGAGGCAAAAGTTAGAGCTTGGGTAAGGAGATCTTCTGATATTGACGGGTAGAAGTCGACAATGTCGAAGGTGATAAATGAATGTGATTGTTTGTTCGGTATGTTGTTAAACCATGTTAGGACTGCGTCGGTGCTTTTCCACTGGTTTAGATTGGTTGCTGCAATGATTTTGGAGTTAATTCTTTGCAGGATTTGCTTACTTATGATGCCAAGTTCTGATTTTGCCGGGTTGATTAGTCTGCACGTAGGATTGTTTTTAAAGTTCGGTTTGTGGTCTTTTAGTGTAATGAAGGCGTTTTTTGGTGATAGGGCGTCAATTCTGTCGTGGAGGTTCAGGTTTTCAGCAATCTTTCTTTCTTCCGAAATTATGTTGTTGGGGGCGTGATTAGGAGCTTTCTTGTAAGATTTTGTTACGGCAGTGTTCATGAGCGTTTGGTATGAGTGGGCGTCTAGGCGATAGAAGTTTGTTGTTTTGTCGGCAGGGATAAGCATTTTCTTGTCCGTTTTGATTTTTCTTGTGTCTTGTGATAATCGTTTCTGGAAGTTACATTGGTGGTTCGTGAACTGAATGTTTTGGATGAGTGAGAGCATTTTGTCTTCAAATTCGGCGAGTTCCTTTATCGGTGGTGGAGACCTCGTGGTAGGGAATCCAAATGTTTCTCTTGTCGCGGGTTTCTCCGTAGGTTTTAAAAAATGGTACGCTTTCCACCGTATACGTCGTAGGAAGGATTCTGTTTTTTCGATGAAGCATTTCAAGTAATCCGTAGGCTGCGCGATAGGTATATTTTTAGTCGAGTATCCAAGGTTGACCGGTTCCATATCGATTTTGAGAGTGCTCAACAGTGAAGGAGCGTAATAGATAGATAAGTGAGATTTTATTAAAGATCGTACGAAGAGAGTGCTCAATACCAAAGTAGAGCGAATACAATAGCAAGACAAGGTAAACTTGGGTTACTTCATAAAAATTTACTACAAATTTGTTTCGTATGGCAAGCTGGGCCTGCCACACTCGTCAGGTAGTGATCGCATGTGATGTAGTTGCCTAGGAGACTTGATATTACGTCATACAATAAAGAGGTGAATTAATAAATATTACAGAGCAAGTGCTTTTTCCTATGCCTACAAGTTGTGATTAGTTCGTTTCTGGAATTTAATGAGCTTAGCTCAGGATGGCAGATGATAAGAAATTTTTCATGCAAACATAAATTACATTTTTTTGTGCTGCTGGAATATGCTTTACACCGTCTGATAATTTGCCACTTCAACGAAAATTTGATGTTATTGTCCCTTAACTTCCAAATGTATTTGCTCAGGGCCGTGCTATTTCTCTGAGTCGGGTTTCTAAAGGAGCTCGTGTGATTGTTATATCGGGACTTGAAGGTGCCTTCAGTGATACCGATGTAGGTCTCAACTTTGTTGTTGTCTTCTCTCTTTACCGTTGCTTGGTATACAACTCCGTCTGTTAAGCACTTTCCGGTTAGCGGGCAGGATTCTTTATGGCGGCAGAATTGACGCCCTATCACCAAAAAACGCCTTCATTACACTAAAAGACCACAAACCGAACTTTAAAAACAATCCTACGTGCAGGACTAATCAACCCGGCAAAATCAGAACTTGGCATCATAAGTAAGCAAATCCTGCAAAGAATTAACTCCAAAATCATTGCAGCAACCAATCTAAACCAGTGGAAAAGCACCGACGCAGTCCTAACATGGTTTAACAACATACCGAACAAACAATCACATTCATTTATCACCTTCGACATTGTCGACTTCTACCCGTCAATATCAGAAGATCTCCTTACCCAAGCTCTAACTTTTGCCTCACAGTACGACACAATTACTGACGAAGAGAAAGCCATCATCATTCAAACAAAGAAATCTCTGCTATTCAACGAAAACACAACGTGGTGCAAAAGATCATCCAACTCGCTTTTTTGACGTAACCATGGGCAGTTTTGATGGGGCCGAAACATGCGAACTCGTGGGATCGTATCTCTTGTCACAATTAGCACCAGCTGCGGGAAACAACATCGGCCTCTACAGAGATGACGGGCTAGCCGCATTGAACAAAACACCAAGAGAAATAGAAATCATAAAGAAACGTATTTGTAGAACTTTTAGAGAACACAACCTAAAACTAACCATCGAAGCTAACAAGAAATGCGTTGATTATCTAGACGTCACATTAGATCTATCATCCTCGAGTTACAAGCCCTTCACAAAGCCAGGAAACGTCTTACAATACGTCAACCGCCACAGCAATCACCCACCTTCACTACTACGCAGCATACCAGAAAACATTAATAAACGTCTATCCCATATCTCGTCCGACAAGCATTCATTTGACTCCGCAACCCCACCATACCAGGAAGCCCTAAAAAGAAGCGGCTATGACTACAAACTCAACTTCAAACCCGAACCACCAAAACCAAAACATCCGAGAAACAGAAGCAGAAACATCATATGGTACAACCCACCATTCAACGCCACTGTCCACACAAACATAGGTCACAAATTCTTAAAGATCGTCGACGAGTCCTTCCCATCAAACCACCCGCTTCACAAAATATTTAATCGGAACACTTTGAAATTAAGCTACAGCTGCATGCCAAACGTCACAAACATCATCGCATCCCACAACAAACACATACTCAGCAAAGAAGCCCAGACTCAACCCAATCCACCCGACTCTCCAAGTTGTAACTGCCGCCATAAAGAATCCTGCCCGCTAACCGGAAAGTGCTTAACAGACGGAGTTGTATACCAAGCAACGGTAAAGAGAGAAGACAACAACAAAGTTGAGACCTACATCGGTATCACTGAAGGCACCTTCAAGTCCCGATATAACAATCACACGAGCTCCTTTAGAAACCCGACTCAGAGAAATAGCACGGCCCTGAGCAAATACATTTGGAAGTTAAGGGACAATAACATCAAATTTTCGTTGAAGTGGCAAATTATCAGACGGTGTAAAGCATATTCCAGCAGCACAAAAAAAATGTAATTTATGTTTGCATGAAAAATTTCTTATCATCTGCCATCCTGAGCTAAGCTCATTAAATTCCAGAAACGAACTAATCACAACTTGTAGGCATAGGAAAAAGCACTTGCTCTGTAATATTTATTAATTCACCTCTTTATTGTATGACGTAATATCAAGTCTCCTAGGCAACTACATCACATGCGATCACTACCTGACGAGTGTGGCAGGCCCAGCTTGCCATACGAAACAAATTTGTAGTAAATTTTTATGAAGTAACCCAAGTTTACCTTGTCTTGCTATTGTATTCGCTCTACTTTGGTATTGAGCACTCTCTTCGTACGATCTTTAATAAAATCTCACTTATCTATCTATTACGCTCCTTCACTGTTGAGCACTCTCAAAATCGATATGGAACCGGTCAACCTTGGATACTCGACTAAAAATATACCTATCGCGCAGCCTACGGATTACTTGAAATGCTTCATCGAAAAAACAGAATCCTTCCTACGACGTATACGGTGGAAAGCGTACCATTTTTTAAAACCTACGGAGAAACCCGCGACAAGAGAAACATTTGGATTCCCTACCACGAGGTCTCCACCACCGATAAAGGAACTCGCCGAATTTGAAGACAAAATGCTCTCACTCATCCAAAACATTCAGTTCACGAACCACCAATGTAACTTCCAGAAACGATTATCACAAGACACAAGAAAAATCAAAACGGACAAGAAAATGCTTATCCCTGCCGACAAAACAACAAACTTCTATCGCCTAGACGCCCACTCATACCAAACGCTCATGAACACTGCCGTAACAAAATCTTACAAGAAAGCTCCTAATCACGCCCCCAACAACATAATTTCGGAAGAAAGAAAGATTGCTGAAAACCTGAACCTCCACGACAGAATTGACGCCCTATCACCAAAAAACGCCTTCATTACACTAAAAGACCACAAACCGAACTTTAAAAACAATCCTACGTGCAGACTAATCAACCCGGCAAAATCAGAACTTGGCATCATAAGTAAGCAAATCCTGCAAAGAATTAACTCCAAAATCATTGCAGCAACCAATCTAAACCAGTGGAAAAGCACCGACGCAGTCCTAACATGGTTTAACAACATACCGAACAAACAATCACATTCATTTATCACCTTCGACATTGTCGACTTCTACCCGTCAATATCAGAAGATCTCCTTACCCAAGCTCTAACTTTTGCCTCACAGTACGACACAATTACTGACGAAGAGAAAGCCATCATCATTCAAACAAAGAAATCTCTGCTATTCAACGAAAACACAACGTGGTGCAAAAGATCATCCAACTCGCTTTTTGACGTAACCATGGGCAGTTTTGATGGGGCCGAAACATGCGAACTCGTGGGATCGTATCTCTTGTCACAATTAGCACCAACTGCGGGAAACAACATCGGCCTCTACAGAGATGACGGGCTAGCCGCATTGAACAAAACACCAAGAGAAATAGAAATCATAAAGAAACGTATTTGTAGAACTTTTAGAGAACACAACCTAAAACTAACCATCGAAGCTAACAAGAAATGCGTTGATTATCTAGACGTCACATTAGATCTATCATCCTCGAGTTACAAGCCCTTCACAAAGCCAGGAAACGTCTTACAATACGTCAACCGCCACAGCAATCACCCACCTTCACTACTACGCAGCATACCAGAAAACATTAATAAACGTCTATCCCATATCTCGTCCGACAAGCATTCATTTGACTCCGCAACCCCACCATACCAGGAAGCCCTAAAAAGAAGCGGCTATGACTACAAACTCAACTTCAAACCCGAACCACCAAAACCAAAACATCCGAGAAACAGAAGCAGAAACATCATATGGTACAACCCACCATTCAACGCCACTGTCCACACAAACATAGGTCACAAATTCTTAAAGATCGTCGACGAGTCCTTCCCATCAAACCACCCGCTTCACAAAATATTTAATCGGAACACTTTGAAATTAAGCTACAGCTGCATGCCAAACGTCACAAACATCATCGCATCCCACAACAAACACATACTCAGCAAAGAAGCCCAGACTCAACCCAATCCACCCGACTCTCCAAGTTGTAACTGCCGCCATAAAGAATCCTGCCCGCTAACCGGAAAGTGCTTAACAGACGGAGTTGTATACCAAGCAACGGTAAAGAAAGAAGACAACAACAAAGTTGAGACCTACATCGGTATCACTGAAGGCACCTTCAAGTCCCGATATAACAATCACACGAGCTCCTTTAGAAACCCGACTCAGAGAAATAGCACGGCCCTGAGCAAATACATTTGGAAGTTAAGGGACAATAACATCAAATTTTCGTTGAAGTGGCAAATTATCAGACGGTGTAAAGCATATTCCAGCAGCACAAAAAAATGTAATTTATGTTTGCATGAAAAATTTCTTATCATCTGCCATCCTGAGCTAAGCTCATTAAATTCCAGAAACGAACTAATCACAACTTGTAGGCATAGGAAAAAGCACTTGCTCTGTAATATTTATTAATTCACCTCTTTATTGTATGACGTAATATCAAGTCTCCTAGGCAACTACATCACATGCGATCACTACCTGACGAGTGTGGCAGGCCCAGCTTGCCATACGAAACAAATTTGTAGTAAATTTTTATGAAGTAACCCAAGTTTACCTTGTCTTGCTATTATATATATATATATATATATAAGTCCCAGCGGAATAAATGAATAGGTAGTCGAGGATAACAAGATGCGATAACTTTGGGTGAAGCAACTACCTGAAATATACGAAAAGAAACTTCGACGTTTCGAGCAAAGGCCCTTCGTCGGGAAGTTAGTAGCTACTAACTTTGGCTACTAACTTCCCGACGAAGGGCCTTCGCTCGAAACATCGAAGTTTCTTTTCGTATATTTCAGGTAGTTGCTTCACCCGAAGTTATCCCATAAATGAATTTAGTTTATACGCCCAAAACCCCTCCCTTCTTGAAGGATCTTTCCCATCAGTTTTATCAATTATCATCACACTTAAATCTTTCATACCATTATGATCAGATTGGAAAAAATGAGCAGACAAATGTTCACCCAGTATACCCCTCTGGCCTCTTGGATATCTATTTATGCTGCTTTTATGATTGTAAAATCGCTTTCTAAATGCCGTAATCGTACTTCCTACATAAATCTTCCAACATATTTTACATTTTATAATATAAATGACACCTTGCGAAGTACAATCAAAAGCAAAATTAATAAAATATGTCTCCTCTCCTGAACCACATACATTTCCTTCATTTACATATTAACTAATCTGTCACCTGGATTGTCCGCACCGTTTCATCCTCAATACACTTTCTTTATTTACCCTTAGTTTCGATTTAACCAGAACATTTTTTAAAGTTAAATGAAAGCGATGTAACAATCATAGCAGCAGCATTAATAGATATGCAAGAGGCCAGAGGGGTATACTGGGTGAACATCTGTATGCTAATTTTTTCAAATCTGATCATAAAGGTATGAAAGATTTAAGTGTTATGATAATTGATAACTGATGTGAATGATCCTACAAGAAGGCAGGGGTTTTAGGCGTATAAACTAAATTCATTTATTCCGCCTGGACTTAACAGTAGAGACTTTTTGTAATTTATTGTAATTAGTTTATAATTTTAATTTTTAATTAATTTGTACGAACAGTATATATAGGAACATATAAAGCTTGCAATGTTTGTATTTTGACGAAGGGGCAGTGCCCTGAAACGTTGTAACACACATCTCCAACTTTAGCAGAGAATGAAAGCGACAGTGGTCGTTTGCGCTTGTATGGTAATATCAAGACCTTTTCCTGTTTCCGGGGTCAATAAGATACAAGAGCAATCGAAAACAACCTCAAAACTTCAGTGTTTTCTTGTTAACGAAAAATACTATCGTTGACCTTTCTTGGCGAGTCGAGCAAAACTTATAATAAACAAATTTTATCTTCTTGTATCAATATAATAACGTTCTTAACTGACAATTTTGAAATTTTTTAAGAAAATAGTGAGTCACCCTACAATAGAAATTATGAAGTTATTCTACTGTTTTATTCAAGTGTTCAAGCATTCGCCGAATGAATTGCGAGGCTAAAACAATTTTTCCAAATTTCTACAAATTTTAATGACTGCAGTTTGAAAAATCGTGTTTTTTTTCTGCTGCAGGCAGTAATAAGTTAGAGCCCAATTTTTCACACAGCAACGCATAATCAGCCGTGCATCGTGCGTTGTTCGAGGATTGATCATACGCGGAGCAAGCGAAGCAAGGAATCAAAATTTGAGAGCTTCTAAGGCAGTTCTGAACCGACGTAGAAAAAGTTTAATTGTAGAACTCAACCAAAAATACAAGAGAACAAGTTACAGACGTTTCCAGCAAAAGTCTTATATGACTCTAATGAGGAGTTCTTGCTCGAAATGTAAGTACTTTGCTCTCTCGTTTTTGGAAGAATACCTTTAAGCTTTTTCTATGTCGATTCCATGTTGATGCGTGGTGAGTTGTGCCTGTTAGTCTTATGTTAGGGCAGGACATACTATTCTTCTTCACATGATACTCTTGTTTTAGCTAGCAAAGAAAACAGAACAGTGGCAAAAGGTAGAGAAAAGAAAAATTTCGACCTTTGTTTTGTAGAACCATCATCAAGTCTTCGTCACAACTCCAACAAAATTTATCATGAACATCGATTAAACTTTTTGTTCTTCTTTCCATATCCTGTATAGTAACGACCGGGTTTTTAATCGCAAGATTCAAACCTCCTTTCATAACTGCCAAGCATAAGAAAATTACAAATTTCGGCTTCGCTGCTTCGTTTTTTACAAATTTAAAACACGTGCTACTCTTCTGACACCGTCTCACTCGCGTCTACTTGCGTTTTGATGCTAAATGTTTCTGATCACGACCTGAGAATGTGTTCAGTCACCTTAAGATCAGAAAGTTTTGAGCTTTTGGGAGACTCCAGGTTACCTTGATATCCGCAGAATTAAACAAGCAGAATTGGATTAAACGCGCATACTGTTCCGAATTGACTCGACAACTCACTCGGCTGCTAAAGGAGCCGTCCGTAAACCCGAAGATATAGTTTCTTTTGATGGTATGATTGATTGGTACCTTTATATCTTAATAATAGAGAACAGAAAAAATAATTATTATTACACTGCGCATGTATGACACTATAAGCTATTAATTTGCTTTACGCTTACTTTAGCTTGATAACCTGGGTAAGATGAAACTTTATGAAACTTAACCACCATACTTTGATTAATATTTCGCTCAACAGAGTGATTCGTCCTATGAAAGGCACTTATTTAGCGGCGACTTGGCACTGTGATTTTGGAGGTGAGACAGACGAATAAATTACAGGTCAGGTGACTGAGAAATGTCTGTCAAAACATTTGCAGAGGAAACGTTTTCAAATACGGAAAAGATTTAAAACTTCAATAAAAGTCTACAGAAAAAATTTCTAAAGACTCCGTCGAGAAGCAGACTAAGGATATTGAGTATTTTCTGAATAAGTCAGTGTTTTATCAGTAGCAACATAGAAACTGGAAATCAAACCCACAATCTGCCATGCGTCCAAGAAACCAGTCAGAGAGCAACTGAGACTGTTTTAGCTATGGTTAAATGACACATTTTGAAGGTGATGAGCAATGTTACTACGATGAGTCTAGAGCAAGAAAGGATGTGATTATCTTAAAGTATAAGAGCAAATTTAAGGGAATAGGAAAGCTGAAAGGCTGCCATTCCTAATATTTTATTTTTCTATTTTAAATTCTTGCTTCTCTAGTTTTAAACTTTTGCATCTAAAGAGTATACAAATTAACAAACTATACGCTTTACTATTTGCAAATATTAGATCTATGACTTAGTCCTGGTTCAATGAACTCTAATTTACATCTTACACGAAGGGAACACGTCTTTTCGTGCCGAATGCAAAAGAATGATTGCTATATGTGCATAATGTAAATTGTACTTAAATCCATTTAATTCAAACTTTTCACTAACCTCTAACCTTTACCCTATCACTGTCTATTCTTGTCATATACACTGTGTCTGAAGTTATTATGCAAGAGTGATAATTTGAAATATATTTTTATGCGTTTTGCAAAACCTCACGGCAATCACACATATAATAAAGTGATATACAAGAAAACTATCTTCACTTGTATTTCAGTTGTTTCGGGCCCTGCTACGGTATTTCTAACAAAAATTTATAAAGTTGGGTGTCTGAAGGTATTATGCAAATGGGAATTTGTCTGACCAAACACTGAGCTTTAGTGATGTTAATGGAATACTTACTGCCAGAAACCAATTTAACATTCTATTTATTTCTAAACATTAAACAATGGAATCATTTTACATGTAATATATCCACCTTTTTTATCAATTATTTTAATAAGTAGATCATCCATTGAATTAGTGAGAGACTTCACTGTTTCAGGCTTGATTGCTGGAGTTGCTTTTTTAATTGCCTCCCACAACTCTGACTGGCTTCTGTACTGTTTACCACCACTATACAGTTCCCTCTTTACCAGTGCCCACATGTTTTCAATCGGATTTAGATCACGAGAGGACGATAGCCATTTCATTAATTTACTTCCTGTAAACCCCTTTTGAGCCAAAAAGTCAGAAGTACTTCGTGGCGCATGAGAGGGGGCATTGTCTTGCATGAAGACGCAGTCCTTCTTAAATTTTCGACTTTGAGCTTTGTACCATTTGAAGAATGTGTCTTCCAGTAAAACGCAATAGTTATCACTGTTTAGATTCACTCCTTCATCCACTTTGAACGGCCCAATTACTTTGTCATTGACAATCCCTGCCCACATCATGATTCCACTACCTCCGAGTTGTCTCCTCAGCATTGGAGGAGCTTCCTTATCACAGAGAACCCACCCTTTAGACCAACCATACGGACCATCCAGAGTCACCCTTGATTCATCAGTAAAAATCACTTTACTAAAGTCAGTTTTCAAGTTTTTCCTGGCCCAATTCAAACGGTTCTGTATGTGTGTTTTATTGAGAGGAGGTCTGCTAACTGATTTCTTGGCTGTGCTCATTGTTCAAAGGATTCTACACCTTTTATCACGTTTCACTCCCGTTATTCCTGCCTTGTCAAACACTTTCGCGCTACTTAGTAGTGGATACTTTGTTAGAATTTGCTTCAATTCTTGTTTGTCTCTGTTGCTAATGTTCTTAAATCCTTTTTCTTTGCTTCTTACCCTCTATTTGTTTACGTCTTCCATTGCATTCTTAACTATTCGATGGTCTCTTCGTAATATCTTTGAAATTTCTAATGTTGTTTTCCCTTTAGCTAATAACTGCACAATTTCCTTTTTCTCAGTTGCTGATAAATCTTTCGTTTTGCCCATGTTAACTTTTTAAGTAAGAGATCGGCAGCGTTATAGCAGGATTAGCAGTGTTATTACACTTGCATAATAACTTCAGACACTGCTTTTCTAATTAGTTGGCTATTTTGGGAATAAATTAGACCAGTTCGTGTAACGTGCGTGTAAATATATTGCTATTAATTGCTTATATATCGCTTTATTATATGTGTGATTGCTATGAGGTTTTGGAGAACGCATACAAATATATTTCAAATTATCACTCTTGCATAATAACTTCAGACGCAGTGTACATGATATATATATGTATATATATATATATATATATATATATATATATATATATATATATATACACATATGTCATACACTTGCATGTGAACGAAGAATCAAATTCTTTTGGAGCACATCACTTTTGTTCGTCTGGTCAAACTTATGAGTAGACGATTCTTTACCTATTTCTGGCAATATGTATGTTCCCCATTTACGAGTAATTTCCTCTGGAGTTAGCCAGTGTAAAATACTAAGATTCCATGACAATTTGGAAGGTGTTAGATACCACAAATTTAATAAATTCAGTTGGAAGGGTTGCATCGAACAAATGAACGAGATGCTCTAACTGAAATTCTGTTACTAAGCACCTATGGTGAAAATGACTTAGTAAGTTATGACTCTATTATTGTATTATTACTGTTATTCTTCCTACCGTAATTTCAATAACAAAGTCTGAAATATCCACCAATCTATAATGTCCAGTACTATAAAATTATTCATGTTCCTACCAAATTTCGTTTTGACATTACAGTCTCTCCAAATCTACTTTTTTCGGAATCATCTTAAGGGTAAGATGAAGAGAAAATTTAAACATATGATCGGATGATCATAGTTTTTTTTACCTTCGAATATACAACATCCTGAAATTAGATATTTTGGGAACTCAAGTAACAGCACTTCTTACATGCCGTTTAAAGCACCTCATGCGTCTTTAGCGGCAAAAAAGTAAGGTAACTCTCAGCAGTCTTGATCAGGCGGAGGATGGGTTCCAAATAACTTGAATATAGTTTTTCTTGAAATTAAAACCGTTCGAATACTTCTCACTACTAATAACTGCTTCATTATTTGGAGTAAGTTTTATCATTAAAATACAAACTAGTAAGGTTAACTGTTAGTGTTCTTGTTGTTGCTGTTGCCTTTATTTAGTTATTCCGTTATGCTACATTGCTGGGAAACAAAGCCTGAAGAAAGGCCTTCGTTTACATCTCTCAAGAAAACTATGCAAAAGTTGGAAAGAAAACACCAGGTTAAACTGACAACAGTTTTAAGAAATGTTTTGGCACGATATTTTCCGCAAACTATTAATTATTATCATTTCTCTTTTATTATCATTTCTATTTTTATTATTATCATTTTTTTTTATTTATTTTTTTTTTCTTACCAAGCAATAAGATTGGCTTAAAAAGTCATATTTTTATTCAATATTTATTTAAGTCTTACAGAAAGGGTGCGTCTATTTGTCTTGGGGTGATGATTTACATTATTGTTATCATATGTATTTCAGTTTTTCTCGGGGTAACAATTATTTCATTATCATCTATATTATGAGTTTCTAAAACGCTTGGAACGGATACTTTGAAGGATTATTCGTTTAGCTTATGATTCAGAAGCTGACCAAGTTACCTCTTGCCAAGTTTGTGTGTTCAACCGTTTATCCCCAAATCAGTGTTGAGATGTTTTGAGTATGGAATATACAGAGAAGTGTTTCTTTTTCCTTTGTTGGTATATTTATCAATACAAAGGTTGCTTGCTTCCCTCAATGTATGTTTGCTAGCACACTCAGTCCTTGTCTTGAACTGCATGTACGATATTACATTGTTTTAGATAGAGCGGTTTATATTTCAGTTGTTTTAACTTCTGCATCAAGGTCTTGACATTGGCTTAAAGAAGAAAGAGATATTTTTGTCTCTGAACACCCTTTTCAATTTATCTGAAACTTCTGCATACCTGACCTTGCGACGTTATACGACCGAAGAAGCCAGATCACTAAGCTTTTGTTTTGTGATATCTAATGGACTGACAGCTTTTGAGCGGCCATGGATAACATCAATGATTCATGATATTTTTGCACGAATTTGCTTGCAACGTAGACCTTGCCCCTTTTTTCACCACGTTAACCATCTGCAAATGACATCAAATCCTTCCACCTTATAACGCTTAGTGTTTTATAAGATATATATATATATATATATATATATAACTACAGACGGAACCGTTTCGGCCTACTGGGCCTCATCGTGCAGTGCTGACGAGCAGGATGGAGAATCCTATATTATATAGGCAACTCACATGTCCCACACATGTGGTACATCTAAGCCATGCCAGAGTGCTCTAACTAGAGACTAGTGAGCGTGCGCAAATTCGCTAGCGACATGACTTATATATATATATATATATATATATATATATATGTGTGTGTGTGTGTGTGTTTGTGTGTATATGTATATATATATGTATATATATGTATATATATATATAGATAGATAAGTGAGATTTTTATTAAAAATCGTACGAAGAGAGTGCTCAATACCAGAGTAGAGCGAATTACAATAGCAAGACAAGGTAAACTTGGGTTACTTCATAAAGATTTACTACAAATTTGTTTCGTATGGCAAACTGGGCCTGCCACACTCGTCAGGTATTGATCGCGTGTAGCAGGCCCAGTTTACCATACGAAACAAATTTGTAGTAAATCTTTATGAAGTAACCCAAGTTTACCTTGTCTTGCTATTACATATATATATATATATATATATATATATACATATACATATATACAAATAAACAAAGAAAGAACAATAAGAAAAAAGTTTGCACATTGAAATGAATCAGTTCTGTTTTTAAACTGTGCGATCAGTACACATATTTGTGTCTAAGAAGTCCACTTATAAGGATCAACACTTATTATTCAACCCATCAACCCTAGATTTGCAACATCTGTTTAATTAAAAAAAACCAATCAAATAAAAAAAGACTTTTTCATCAAGCGGAAAATAGTTCGTTATCGTTGTGTATGCAAAAGAAACTGATAACAAAAATTTTAGATCAATTCATGGTATTGGTAAAGAGCAACAATCAAAGTTTAAACGGGATGCCACAAAATAAATATCAAGGGATCTAGCATCTTTGGTCTTAAAACGTCATACTAATGTTACCCTAAGGATAAAGACGTCGAGATATTACACAAAAATCACCGTTGTTTTGAAAGGAGGAATCAAGAAAGCCATTTATCCGCAGTGAAGAACCTCATTTGAATAGGGAAAGAGGCCTGAGACACTTTAGCGATAACATATGACGAAGTTACGAAGAATTTTTGGTGATTGTCAAATCCATGATTTGGTAGGAAAATTACTGTTTCATTAACGATTATCGCGAGAAATCAATGTTCTTTTGTTTGTAGGATTACGTGAACCTGCAAGAATATAATTCATCGCTCTACGAGAATCTGAAAGACCTTGAATTGGAAGCAAGTACCTGATTTGATTAATAAGATGATACAAAAATAACTAGTCAACGAATGTTTTACTCTTTATGAAAACCAAACAAGTACAATAATTAAGTGAATCCATTCTATTTAATAATCATATATTTCACAATGACTTGTTGCAACCTTGGAGCATATACGACTTGATTGAACTTTGTTCTTTGAGAGTAATTTGTGTTTTATATAAACCTAAACAATGACTAAATTGGCTTAAGTGTTACTGAAAAAGTTTTGTGTTGATGACAAATCTTAGTGACTTTGCTTGATTTCTATTGGTAACTAGAATTACGTATACCCAACAAACCCTCGTTCACTATTCCATTATATCTCTTAAGAATTCGAGTAAGCCTGATAGTTTTCCAAAATTGTCATAAGCGTAAAATTTAAATGTTAATTGACAAATCGTCCTTATTATATAACTGGGACGTGAAAATATACGTCCATGGTTTACGTAAGTTACCGGAGAAAGAGAATACAATCAACAAATACAGCAACAAGAAAAACTGTAAAAAGGGAAAATGTTTGGAGGACGAGCCTGTCAGTTTTAAAACCCTGAATCCTGCATCAAGAAAAAAGAAAAGTCATAAACTTCAAAAGAAGGCCACAAATCAATATTTTATAGGCGGATATTTTTTATATTGAAACCACTGGTCGTCATATTTACGTTTAAAATTTTCAATTTCGCTTAAACACTAGGTGAGAATTATTTTTAAAGATAAATTGTTGAAATGCTGACAAATTTATTCTCACAATTGAAACAATAAATCCTTGGATCAAGACCTTGTATTGGTTACGGGCTTGTATTGCGCTTGCTTTTTCAGGTACTTTTGATACTCAATTCTCCTTAACTCTTTCCCTGCTGAAGTTTTCCCTTTTACATGTAAACGTAAGAGAAACTTGCGGAAGAATCTCAACAAGCTGAAATTAGTCGAAATTCATCGCAATTTGGCAATCAAGCAAGGCATCACATAAAACTTGCAGTGGCTAGGGTTCTCGTTTAATCAGGTCCTTACACTTCCATTGGAATGAGGCTTTAATAACTCCATCTCGTGTACCCTTCTCTGTTTTTACCCCCCACCTGATTATCGCCCGGGCAAAACCACTAGCTGAGAATGAAAATTTTAAAACGGATTTATATGCTCAAAGGATGTGTTCCCCCACCACTTATTAATTTCCTCTGCTCCTCACTTCTCAACTCAACCAACATCCAGGATAACTATTACAGAATTAACTCAAGCGAGCGAGGTAAACGAGCCATAATTAAAAGCGAAGATTACTTGACACAAGAATACCAAGCAAGACTTCAACGTCGTCCATTGAATACGTGGATGCCGATTTCTACAGTTCAAATTGTGTACTGACTTGCGTAATCACCGTACTCTGCGGGACACTTGAAAAAGATTGACATGCAATTGTGTACATAGTGTCTGCATTGTGGCTATAGAGTTGGGTAATCATGCTGGGGAATGGAAGGTTTGGTAAAGTCTGTTACTGAGTTAGATTTGGATAAATTGAATATTTACGTTAGAAAACATTCCTTTTTACTTTTGAAATCAGTGTGCTAAGCTAATGGTAGCAAATACTTAAGCAAATACTTAAGCAAATACTTAATCCTGTCTAAACTGGGCTGTTTTGATCTTCTGGAGTTGAAGGGGAAAGTAGACAATGCCTGCTGTTGATACCTCTAAAGCTGTTGGACGTGCGTATCAAAAAATGTTTACTGAACGATCGTATGCTAAATTCAAATATGTTTCGATTTTGTTGTCATGGCAACAAATTCTGGTGTAATTATGACTTATCAGTAGGAAAATCTCGAATTTTATGAACTTCAAAATGGTTTTTTCGGGACTATTTCTTGCTATTCTTTTAACAAGGACAAGTTGTTAAGTTAATAAATGGGTTTAGTTCACAGTTGAATTGGTTTTCTTCGTTATTCAAAGGGATGCATCTCCCGTACCTCCCTAAAGCCTGGGGAGAGATTTGATATTCTCCAGGAAAAAGCGGGATCGATGATTCGAAATGAATGAATAATCAAATTTCGCAGGATGTATACCATTACAGTCCAGGGATTTAGCCATATACATCCCGTGAATATTTAATTGTCCATTCTATCTAATTTATCAAAACCATTTTTTCCTACCACACGAGACTATCAAGCAGCTGCCCGCAAAACTTTAAAAAAAAGTATGTTCTATTCTTTTGCCTTTAATGTAGTGGTGCTTTAAACAACCAAGGTCATTTTTCTCACCGAAAGAAGTGTATATTAACTTCTCTGGCTCATCTTTGCTTGCCGGCATGAGGGTTAGCTGATCAAATTGTAAAGTGCGTTGTTCCTTGCCGCTTCTCAGCGAGAAATTCTTGCCTATCAGAAAGACCATGGTGTCTAGAAGGACATTAGGCGAATGATCACGCAAAAGTTTAAGGCTCCATAATTTTTCCTCTTGTTCTTCCGAAAATGCTTCCGCTTCCTTTACCTTGACTTCAATTCCCAGCCCAGTTAGTCTCTTCATTTCGGCATCCAACAAGTTTTGAAACAGCTTGAAAAACGGTTTCACGAATATGCTTAGCTCAGCCCGACCGTCCTCCCGAGAATGCCTTTAGAATGCACAACAAATTTGATACAGCGTACTAAATGGCCTACGGCCCTCGGGATGTATCTGGCAAAGAGCCTCCGTTCTCGGTATCTAACTCTTACTTATCTTTAAAGAGACGTATATTTTTTTGAATCGCTTCGGACAACGTCTTAGCCATGGTGAATGGTTATACAAGATAGTTCTGAAAAGAACTAGAGGAATCAACACACAAGAAGAATGTAAATACTAAAAAGAAGCGCTATACATTTCAGCACTATGCAACTTGATAAGTTGCGTAGTTTATGATTTTAAATGAGTGTGGTTCTCGCCATGTAGGTAGAACTCAACGGTTAAGTGAAAGGATGAAGCAACATGTGCCCAGTGTTATACGAAAGAAGACCGTACCATTAAGAAATAAGCCGAAAAGGCATTGTACCTCTGCTCAAACGATTAATTGTGATTCGGCAATCGGTCAACACTTGTCAAACAGATGTTGTGCCAATACCTATTCAGACTCTAAATTTATTATCCTGGCAAAGTGCCGATCAGCATTCTTTCTAAAGATTATGGAATCCATGTATATTAAGTTTAATGATCCGGATCTATGCCGACGAAAAGGATTTTTTTAATTTGACGTTATTTTGATGTTTAATCCCTCCTACGTGTGATGACATCAGTGCCTTTACATCAGGTATAAATATTAACTGATAACTCATTTCTCAACAGTTAGCAGACGTTTGCACCTGAAGAGTATTCTGCCGAAATGCATAGTGCTTCTTTTTAGTATTTACTTTCTCTGTGTGTGTTGGTTCCTCTAGTTCTTTTCAGAACTGTCTTGTATAACCATTCACCATGGTTAAGACGTTTTTTAAAGCGATACTGAAATTTGTCACCACGACAAAATATCTGTTTTATTTTTTTGAATGTTACTATCGTAATGAAATAAAAAAACCTGATTTGATGCATCAAAAAGTTGAAAACATCGTAAAATTGGCTCAAAACGACTCTCATTGTCTCTACGTCCAATAGGCGCTACTATTACTACCAAAACATCTCCATAACTAAAATATTTTAACATTCCATTGGCGCCACCATCTTGGATTACCTACAATATTATGAATTATTATGAATTTATTGATAGCTGCCTGTTTACTATATATATATATATATATATATATACATATATATATATTTGTAATAAAAAGACCGTGTTGTTGCAGTTTTGTAAGATTTGAAAGGTAAGCACAAAATATAATGGAAAGAACTCCTTCAAGAGAATGCCATCTCAAAGTTGATTGTTAATAGATGTTTGCAAATACTCTATAACTTTTTTTTCTTAGTTGAATGGTTTTTTACGATTTGTTCCACTTATAAACCAAGATAATTTCAGGAAAATTTATAAAATTTCAGCTCAAAAACTATAATGGCTATTGAGATATAAACATTTCAATTTGGTTCAGCAACATTCCGCCCCTATTCTAGGTAGGGTTAGGCTGACAATTTTAGCCCGAAAGAACTAAAAAACGTGTCAAGTACAGGGTAATTTGTTGTTTGACAGTTTCAGGTGATGTTCAGAATTATAAACGTCAAACTTAATAATCCCCAATGTTGGCAAAAACAACATTTAAACGATTGGTGTGCATAATTATTCCAGTTGGACCGAGTCAAACTTGAACGTCTGATAAAGATGGGATGAACAAACAATCGACAGACAAGCCTAAGTAAACAAAGTTTATGTCAAAACCTGTTAGGACTAATATAAATTCAGATAGCGACTGACAATATATTCAAAAATTTCATATGCAATTTCACATATAAAAATGGTATTTGACATGTTTTGATTCCATATATAAAGTTAATTGTCACATGTGAATCTTCGATTTCATATGCACAATACATGTTTCATAAATCAAAATTTAACATTTTAAATTTTGAAAGTGTTCATTTCACATGTGAATTGGGTGTTTCATATGTGAAATCACTCCCATTTCATACGTAAAAGTGTTCCAATTTCATAATATTATGTTTTTCATATGTGACTCTTAAGGGCAAAACGATTTGATGAGCTAATGAACAGACTGGTTGTTCCACCACTATGCATAAGTGAACATTCTTAATGATGTATCGTTTAACCCCTGACAAGAGTGAAAAAGATTTCCCTTCAATATTGTGGACAGAGTTTTCCATATCTGTATCAAACGCCTACGACCCGAACGTCAAAATTTTATTAAGCAAATGATGCGAACAAATAGAAGCATGCACTATTGTTTATTCCCCACTTCACCGCAGTGGGTATCATTCCATAATAAATCAGTATAGTTACATGAAACTAAAACCAGAAACTGGAACTTGAACCAGGACCTAATGCTATCTAGCTGCTTCTTTGATTTGGGTGGTGGCTTCTTAGTTCAGAGGGGATGTCATTGAACTCTTCTGTTTCGTTGTTCAGAGGGTAGATCTGAGCATAAACTGTCTATACGTTGATTAAGATTTGCTGCTGTTTCAAGGTTATGGATTGCTGTTTTGGGAACAGCCTTGGCCGGTTTTTTCTCAAATTGATTTTTATTTTATTTTATTTATTTTATTTTATTTTATTTTATTTTATCTTATTTTATTTTATTTTATTTTTATTTTACTTTATTTTTTTTTTTATTTTATTTAACTTTGCCTTGGTTAAAATAATTATTCTAGATAAGTTACAAGGTTTTGAATACCTCATCAGCTAAAACCAATTACTGACGATCCATAAACACAACACAGCACAATAATTGTCTTTATAGAGCATTACAAACAATTTAAGTTTAATAAGAAACTGGGAGAGAAGTAAAAACTTGTCTTGTCTTGCATGAAAAGGGAAATATTGAGAACGGGTTGGAATAAAGGTAATATTCTGAGAAATATTCGAATTCAGAATACCTTGTGGAATATTCCGTGTGTTCGTGCCATATTACTGGTCAAAATGTCCAAACAAATATTCCGTTTTAAGTATGAATACTCATCTACGATAAATGTATGTTTACTTTCTACAAATATCATATAAGTTAAAATACGACTTTATCCCTATTGCCAAGCTGATTACTCACATATCCGTGAATGACCAACCTGACGACAGAGACTTTGCGGTGTTTTTGTCACGATAAATCAAGAGAGAATAAAGCGAAGTGTTTCATTCTTTTAGGTAAGCCTCTATCTATATAACCTCTAATTTGTATGATTAATATGCAGAAAGAATGCAATTTATAAAGTATTATTTTCAAATCAGCTCCTAAAATTTGAAAGAATATTTATACCAAACTTACGAAAGGAGTAGAGGTGTGTTTTATTCCGAGGTATTCAGGGCCAGAATACTGCCCAGATTCTGAGATATTCTGATAAGAATACCTATAAGAATTAGTCTGAATATTAGAAATATTTTTAACTATATTCCAAAGAATAGAAGTCGGAATATCTGCATTTTCGTATACTCAAGAATGATGCAGAATATAAATTTCATCAGCAAACTAACGCTAAAGTACAACTAAAACAAAAATAAAATTCCATAAAATTAAAATTTATAATACGCCCACAATTTAAACAACAACTCTACGATATCAATAATCATTGGATAGGAAATAGGAATGGCCAGTTTAAATTTTTAAAAATTTGTAAGATAACTCTTTACCCACTCTCTGTCTAAATTGTATCCATGGGAATCATTAACATCAACATTTATCACTGCTTAAGAAAAGTCAACCATCAAGCATGATTATTACTACATTAGTAAATAAATACACTACTGATGTAACATGGTGTATGTATCAGTTTCAGAACTAACTGGGGATTTTACCCTGCAAAATATATTAGAAAGGTGAACCTTCATGGAGAAAATGAAAATCACTGAATTCAAAGCTGCTGAATTAAATGATGAAGATATCTTTTGCATAACGATCTAACTACGCAGCTTAATGGTTTACTTGTCTTAATGTCAAACACGATTTTCAAGATCAAATACCCGCTTTATACTGGAATGAGGTTGATTGGTACGGGTACATCAAAATGAATTATTCATTGCAATTAACAAGATTTCAATAAGATACAATTAATTAGATAACTATGGAATTAGTGCCCCATTTTAACATAAAATTATTTTCAATAAGCTGTTGCTGGTAGAGCGCTTATCCCAGGAAATACAGAACCTTATTTCCCTGGGCTTGTTAAGCAGGGTAACAAAAATATTTAACATACATATGACAACGTATCAATGGAAGACAAAAGATTATCATGCTTAATTTAGCTTTAATATTCCATAGATTGATGATACAAGAACATAAGAGGATACCTAAAAAGTATCCCTGGGTATAGAAGAAATCTGTTGCTTGTAGAATATTGGAAAGTAGATAATATTTTGTAGAAGTGTCCCGTAGGGAAGAATGATGTCGGGCTCAAAACAATGGCCTGCAAGGAAGATTAACGAAACATTCTGATTGCAAAACCTGTATTTCAAAGCTTCTAGTTTTAGACATTCCTGAAACTTATGTAACACAGCTCAGTGGCGTAGCCAGAGAATCTGTGATGCCCGAACCTGGGAAGCACTCCAATTAGGGGGGTCCGGGGGGCATGCCTCGTGGAAAATGTTTAAATTCTTGGGTCTCTGAAAGACTATTTCTTGCATAATGAGGGTGCTATTCTTGATTTTTAGGCCACGCCACCGAGCTGGATTTGAAGGCTTCAGTAGGCGTTAAACTCGTACAGATCTTTCAAAATACTTTTTTAAGGCACGCTATATGTCATTGATGAGGACAAATTGCGCGAATTTTTAGCGTGGGAAAAAAATTGTGCAAAAAAAAAAAAATCCATAAAGGGCTGATATTAAATTACTGAAAATTTGTCGTGTATTTTTCAGTTGAATATGCCAAATACGTTTTGGGAAACGCCAGTGCTCGTAGCTGACGCCCAGGCCTGGGCCCGCTAAGTGGATGGTTACCGGAACATGAATAGTCTCAAGACAGGCAAATCAGCATCCATTCAACATCAGAGAAGAATGTCGTAAATAACAGGCTGCTCCGCAAATGTCCAGCCAACAAGCACCAGCTCGAGTTCCCTTATACATAGTTTTTGTCGAAATTCAACAGGAAGAACCAACTCAATGCTTCGCCACAAAATGTGATATGTCGGGCAATTCTTCACGTCCACTTCAGTGAATAATTGTTCAATATAGTAACACACATACGCACTGAATTTTTCACACTAGTCACCATGCGTCTAAATGGACTCCACGCACGTCGAGATTAGTACCCTTGAGCTGCGCTTCGCGCGTTGGGCGAAGGGATAACAAAGGACCAAAATGTCACATGGTCTTAAATGGAGAATTTATATGCAAAATATAATTAAGTCAGTTAATGTTATTGGACGAAAATCACCCCACAAGTACTTTGTATTTGAAATTTTCTAATCCTTAGGAAAAACTTGGATCTAATGGAACATTTTTAATCTTGGTACTTCATCATTGCAAACTTTTTTCGATTTCATTTTTTAAAATTGTCCGCCGTCAGAAAAGTGGTAGCAAACTGTTGAGTCAAATTTGTTGAATTTGGAGTGAAAAGAAGTAACCTATCAAGAATAACTATTTTTATTTTTTATCACATTTATTTATACGCAATGAAAATTCTTGTTTGATATGTAAACCTTTTGCACTTATTTGCAAATTTCAAGCCCTGTTTAAACGCCAACAATTTATCGAACATTCATCCAACATTTGTTGAGCGAATGATAGTTGAATGTTGGACGCCAAAAAATGTTGGCTATAGACCGTTCAAACTCTTCCAACATTGTTGGAAGATCTAGCCAAAATTTCCTAGGACAGTACGTTGCGTGCAAGGTCTGAACCCTTTGTGTTGAGGTGCCGCTGAACGCTTCGTTGAAAATACGAAAGAGTTAAAGGTTTGTACTCTACGCCATTTTTCTCTTTTAAGAAAGTTTTACAGCGGAAAAAAGTACGTTTTTTACTTCCCTTTACTCGTTCGTCTTTCGACCAAAACTTCCAAAAGGTTTGCTTTTCATATTTTGTTGTATGTCTTATATTTTCCGATTTTTGGTCAACAATAAAAATGCAAAACCTGTTCATGTTTTCTTTGTTGATTTCTTCGGTTTTGTAAGTCGTTTCATCTTTGTCGCCAAAATCTTGTACCACTGGGTGAATACTTAGCATTAATTTTTATTATAGCACATCTTAGATATTTGTAACCAACTTTGAGATAATGTAGAATTTATAAAATTTTTAAGTCAAAAAAAGAAAACAAAATATATATATATATAAGTAGTATAGATATGGGGGTATTGGCACACCTGTCCATTAGGTTATAAAATCCCTGTACCCCCTAACAAGGATTTCACCCTTTTTTATAGTGTTTAATTCTATTTTCTTAAAAATACCATAGTTTTTGTTAGTCTCAAGATCACCTAATCTCCATTTCATGGAACCCCCATATCTATACTACTTAGATATATAGTAATATATAATGGATATAGAGTTGAATGATTTGGAGAATGAAAGGAGAAATGAAGAAAATAAGGAAGATCAAGATGAAGAGGAGACAGATTTTGGTGGTGAAGATGACTTGCTGAATAGTTCAGATTGGTTATCAAATAGAGATAGAGTACATATTGATATCGATTACTCAGATCCATTAAACAAGTATTTTGGAAATAAAGTACATGAAGCCAGAAACATTTTTTGATACATGTTTTATTAATTGATGAAGAAGGAGTCACTAACCCAAGATTTATTCAAGATTTCTAGAAACTCAAGATTTCGAAATATGAAAAACATTAAGCGGTTCTGGTTTAGTAACAAATTATGAGGGTTCCTATTATGGAGAACCTTACGTTAATGAAAATGGAGTAAACGTCCGTCCAGTAAGAATTTTTAGAACTATTAATGGTGCGATAGAAAATAATGAAGAATTTCGACAGCATATAAATGACATACGGCATAATTATGATAATTGGAGAAAACTGGAGGGAAATAAAATTTTAAAACGAGGAGGAATAGCAACAGTAGTAGTTGTCTCATTAGTAACCTTAATCACAGGATTGTCTTTAGGACTTAAACGTGGAGGGTCAGATATTAAGAGTTCTGCTATAAGGGAAAAGATTAAAGCAGAAAAAATTAACTCCTGAGGAAAAAAAGAATATTATACCATGGACAGACATAGAAGAAGCCTCTTGCAAAGGTTTAATTTTTATCAGTGATCATTTATACTTAATAATTGGGGGGTCATTGATATATTTATACAGTAAAAACAAAAAATAATATTACTACTCTAGGGTGGATAGCACACTTTTTTAATTAGATGGAAAGAAAATATCACGATATTTCTCAATTTATTTAATATATATTATGAGGTATTTTATAATGACCATATGCATAGCTTCTTATTCCATCATCTAGTAAATAACGCTTATCATCAAAACAACTTAGTGAGACTTTATTGATCTCATAACTGCTTATTTTATGACAGTTACTTCCTATAGTTTTCATCTTATGATGCATTTGTTGTTTTGAAAACAGTGTTTCTTTATAATTAATATGGTTAATATTTTTTTAGTAACTGATTTTTTAATTCCTTTTGCAGTTCTACCACCTTTATTGTTATCCTTTATATAACTGTACATCTTACTTCGCAGACCAACAAATTCCACAATCGGTACACCACCTGCTTCATCTTTCATCTTTCCAACTACTTTCTTATTCTCTTTAAAGAAGTATTCATTGTCCTCAGACTATTTACTATTATCAAATAACTTTATCATTTCTTCTGTTCCATACAGGTCTTTATAAATGTGGTCTGTGATTATTTCATACATCAGACTATCTGTGTCAGTAAATAGTAATTTTGCTTTCTCACCATACTTTTTATTTATTACATTATAATGGAAATCATACATCAATGTCTTTGACAATTCCAGAATACACATTCCCACATAAGCTGGTCTATTCAATGTTAAAACTTCTTTCACTTTATGAATAGCTACAAGGTTCTTATTAAATATCTTACAACTAACATATGTTGATTTTGATACTATCTTTATTAATTTCTTCTGATCTGTAATTAATCGGACATCTACTCGCTTTCTTAAGTTTTCCATAGTTTTTCCATAAACTGCATTATCCATTAATTGGAAGAAGTCCTTTTCAAAAGCATTCGTAGCATCTGTTCTCTTTTTAGTATTGAAATCAATGTATTCTTTTAACCATTTTGATTGGTTAAATTCCAATACTCTATGGATCTTTTTCAATTTCATTCCTAGGGATAAATACAATTGCAAGTTTCTATAGTGTATGACATACATTTCCTTGTCATTTAATGTTGCTATTAATTTACTTACAAGCCCCATGGATATTTTATACTTCTTTGCTATCATCTTACAATACTTAGATAATTCTTCTTTCTTTAATTTTTTCTTTTCTGGTGCTAATGGGTAGCCGTTATGTAGATCATGTAATTCCTTTGGATATTCTAGATCTACTTCTAATAAAAGTCCTTTTTCTGTATCTGTAGTGTAATTACTCAGTTGCACTTCTTTTGGATCTTTCCATTTAAATCCTCCAGTAGGCAAGGATTGACTCTGCCTATCCATATAAATTATTTGCGTCCAGATACATTTTGTATTTATTATCTTCGTTCTTTTTAGAGTTCTTCATATATCTATTATTTGCAGATCCATATCTATTTGCAATGTAGGATATTCCTTCTCTCATTCCTTTTTCTATAAATTGGAACATATCCACATCACTCATCAGTTCCAATTTAATGCCAGTCATTTTCAACATAGCGTCCCATGCAAGGCCAGGACTTGGAAACTATCCAGGAACATAAGATGATCTCCTAGCATGAAGGACGTATGTCTTTCCACATTATTTGGTATAACATATATTTTCTTCTTGAATTTACAACCTATGCTGCCAATTTCTTGCATCATGAAGTGAGAATCATAACCTCTTAATTTATGAAATATTACTGGTATTTTCTCTGTTAATTTATAATTCACGTTGCATTTCTGATGCGCAGAGCCTTTGTATTTACCCGTGATATGACAATGGTCTCTAACTCTGACATCGCATGATTTATATTTAATACCGCAAATATGACAACTATCTGCTTTTTTGAAGTTGTTTTCATCAGCTTTTGTGATTTCCATATCCTTATTAAAATGCTTTTTCAATGTCTCTTGACATCATTTTTCTTCTTCCAAAATTTTTTCCAGGAATTTATAAACTGCATTTTTCCCTCCATACATTTTTAATGGCTTACTACACTTATCATCATAACAGCATACTACTTTATAAGCATAACTGCAGTCCTAATGCTTTTGATATGCATCTGTATATGAAATTTCAGCATTATTTTTAGCTCCATGTATTTTCTCTACAATAGCTTCAAAGTCTGCATAAATAACAAATGGTACTTCTAATTTCTTATGATAATCTTTAAATTGTACTTTTTCACCTTCATTTGGCATATTTATTGCTTGATTACCATTTACAGTTATACAGTGCTTCTTACGTCTTTCAAGAGTATTTTCACCGCAAAAACATTCCAGACAATACATACAAAAGTGTTTTGTATAATTATACATGAATCAATTAAAATTATTTATTAGAACATAACGGTTCTTATAAAACATTAAATTCATGACTTCCTTGTTCTGCATAGCTGATATATAAATTGGAAAAACAGAGCTGTTCTTAGAACCAAATACATTTACCCTTATATTATTTTATATTTCTACTTTTAGAATGTCTTTTAACATTACAAGGAATTCCACATTAGTGTAATCTAATTTATTGATAAATTCTTTGTCAGTATTTTTTATTCTTTGCGGATTTTTCTTCTGTGGATTTAAATATCTAATATGACACCATCTAAAACATTCATTGTCTTTATTTTGGAAATTAATAAGACCTTTTCTAGGATGTTGTAATTCTTTTGGAAGTTCCATATAACTGCTGCCTTTTAATGGTTGATATTTAGCAAAGTTAATAAAGTGTTTTTCTATCCTTTCTATTGTCCATCCAGATCCTTCAGATATCCAAATGTCAATAAAATTAGGGATATCTGAATTAGCCTCCTCTAATTTGGTATGAGATCCAGACAATATGGTTTTTGTTTTACTGTTAAAATATGCGGTTTTATATATAAAAACTGCTTCACCAGCTGCGGATTTACTTTCCTTCTTAAATGTTACAACCAGCGTTTGTAAATATTTATGCTGTGTTTTATTAGATAGTAAATCCTCTAATGGTTTTCGGACCTCTTTGAATTGAACCCTTGGATCTTTGTTATTTAATACCTTATTGTTGTAACTTTCCACATAACCTTTTAATTCTTTTTCTTTCTTGGTAATAAAAGCTTTGCTGTAAGCTGGGCTGCCAGCTGAGCTGTTAGAAGTCTCATGAATCCATCTATATTATACTATAACATCATTTCTTTAAGCCTCTTTAAACCACTTTAAATAGTATCTACATTCACATTTTTTATCCCATCCTAATTCCTTATACACGATTCCAAATAATCGGTCATCAAACTTCTCCTTTGTCTTGGATTCAATCAAGTCTTTTAAATAACAATTTAATGGAATTCCTCTTCTACTACAAAGTCTTATAATGTAATAATTATACCTGGATACATTCCTACCTTTTATCAATTTTTCCTTTCTCATAACATCCAAAACTTTCTCAAAATCATCAGTAGTAATGTTAATATAGTTAATATCAATACATTCTCGCAGTCTTTTATACATCCATTTGCTTCTATTATGAACAGACTTCTTCTTATACCTGAGCCATATATTTTCAATCCATTCACCACTATTGGTTAAATAATTATCACTTATAACACCACATTTTGGACATGTATAATATCCTTTAACGACAATTCTTTTCATAGCAGCTCCGCTGTTACAATCGTTACAATAAAGTGCAGTATTCATCATATACTATATCTATATAATTAATTCTTTAAATGAATTTAAAAAGTGCATAACCAGCTAGAGCAACAATAATTCCTGCGGATAAATATTGATATTCCTTCATCTCATCACTTGGTTTATAAAAGTTACTTAATTGTGGCTGTCTATATTCTATTGATTGGATCTTTCTCAGTTCATCTAATGCTTTATCTGTTGCATTAAAATCAGCATTTGCATCGGATAATTTTTGTCTCAATTCTTGGACCCGATCATGTTTTCTCACTTCCATTTCATAGAATTTCTCTTTTTCAGAAGCCAGTTTTTCTAATGCTCTATTATGACGTTTTATTTCTTGTTCATAACCATTTTTATCAAATATTTTAAATAAATATCCAGCACCAGCAAAAGAAACTGCTGCAAATGTTGTTTGTAAAGCTCCCGCAACTAATGATGCCATTTATATAATTATTTATGTTTTAAATGGATACACAGGAATATATTTCTTATTCTGCAACTATTTTACTAACAATGCACTTCCTGCAACACCAGCCGCTAGTTTTGCTATATCTCGGAAATCTGTTGCATCAGTTAGTGTTTCTTTTAATATTTTTTTACTAAGCATGGATAATCCTACAACACCAACAGTTACCAATGTAGCATCATATAATTCATTCATAATTTCCTCCTCATTCATTTTACTCATTGTTATATAATAGTTTATATTTTAATTCTATGGAATTTTATTAAATGGTTGTTTAATGTGGTGTTATTTCTAAAACGATTTCTACAATATGAACATTCTATTCTAGTATTTTCTATGTACATTACGATTTCTTTGATACATTCATCATAATCACTAGATACTAAGCATTTATATTTATTCAATTCATATTTCCTTAAATTTTTCTTCTGTGGTTCTGTCAATGTTCCAATTTTTGGTGTTTTAAATTCAATACAAAATCTATTATAATGTTTATGTAAATTATTTGTAATAAGATCTGGTTGACCTTTTTGGTAGCCTATTTTATATGAATTAATTCTCTTATTAACAGTGTCTTGCCAATTCTCCTAAAACTGCGGTAAGAAGTGCATAAGGATAATGTTTCTTTTTAAAATGAACAACTTTAGTGTGTAAATCGTAATTATTTTCTATTTTAAATGTATTCATTTTTGGATTATTAAATACACTGTATGGATCAGTTTTTCTAATGGAAGATAATACTTCATTTGTAACAAATCTTTTGAATTTCTTTGCTTTTTCTAATTTAGATCCTAATATTAATGAATACATCCCACTTTCATTGAAAAAAATGCACCAACGTACCTGACCCGGCGTTTTACAGGGTAAGCTTTTCTTGTCCTCTGGGTCAACATGTTTTCTTATCGCATCATCAGGATCTTTATAACCCAATAAAGAAGCTAGTTCCTTACCTTTAAACCACACATTTTGTTTTTCATCTATATAAGCATTTATTGAGAAATTGAATTCCGTATTATTATAACAGCGCAGCTGTTCTTTCAATTCCATCTGTAATCTATACACGTAACATTTCCTTAAGTCTCTTCATTCCAATGTATCTAACAGCTTAGCTGTTAGCGGAGGACAAGGTTTAACTTGTAAAGGTTCTGGATCTTTATTTTTCACTTGCTGTGGCTTATTCTTCTTAACAGCTTTGCTGCAAGCTTTGTCGTTAAATTCTTTCCTAACATAATAAAGACTTACAACTGCTACTGCAACTCCTATAACGTTTAGAATTAGACCAGCTGAACTGCTATAATTAATGTTAATTGAATTTTCCTTTATATCTTCTTGTTGTTCTCTATGAAGTTATCTTTCTTTATTGAGTTGTGCTAAACGTTTTCCTGCTTCAACTCTTTTGGAATCTTTCTCTTTTAAAATAGTGGTTATTTTAGGTGTTTCTTCAGACATCTTATAATATATCTTATATTTTATTTACCAGATAGACTGACAGTTATCTATCAATAGATCTGTCAGTTATCTATCAATTAACAGCTAAGCTGTCTATAAATAATCTATCATATTTCTTTGACATTCCATTAATAGTTGGACATATATTTGTCACTATATCATCTAGTACTTTTGTATCTGTTAAGAAAACTTTCTAATCATATGGAATACCTCTAAAGTACGTTCTCAATTGTGTGAGGATTTTATTATAACTTGTATAAGCAAATCTACAACTCTCAATCTTTTTAGCTATATCGGACTTAGTAATATAACCTTGGATAATTACACCAACTCCAGTGATGGATAAACTTGTGAAATGTGTGAATGGAGCCAATGCACCCCTAGAACTGTTAGAGACATTGATGACATACTTAATGCTAATTTTATTGTTTTTAACTTCTTATATTTCTATTTATAACAAGTATATAATTTATGGTAATATGAATACCAGTTTTTTATTTTATTTATTTCTTCTTCTGTGAGCTTAACAGCTGTGATGTCAGCTATGCTGTAATGGATATCTAAATGCTTTATGGATTTTCTCATTTATATAATATGCTATATATTACACATTACACCTAAACTCTAGTAGAATGTGAAATCACACTCTAACAGAAATTGATTGTATAAATCTTATAGACTAATCATTTGACTCCAAATTTTTTTACTATTTTTCTATCTAAGAGTATGATTTCAGATAATAAATATATAATAGGCTTAAAGGAATGTTTATATATACCATTATAATGGAATCTTTCAGAGATGATAAGTTGGGTTTTTATGCTTTGGTATACAAATCCAACAGCTCAGCTGCTGAAATATGGATTCGAGGAAAAGATATTTGTTTATCACTCGGGTATAAAAATTATAAAAGAGCTATCCAAAAGAATGTATCTAAAGATAATAAAAAGAAACCACTATGTGAGGAAACAAGGTATCTTTGTTACTTTTTAAATAAAGATGGTGTTAATGAACTGATAAATAAAAGCAGAAAAACAGTTAAAAAAACAGCTGTTAGAATAAACCACATTCAATAATTCAAGTGTATAAAATAGATTATAATGCACCAAAAAAGTTTAAATCTAATTCATATAGAAAGTATTCAAAGAAGCCATAAACTGGATCTTCTAAATATCAAAAAGCAAAATCTGAAGCAATAAAAGAAGCATCGGAACATGCTGAATTGAATTATTATGGATTAGATGACTATTTAACAAAAGATAAAAAAATATTATCAGGTATTTAAAAATTATTATGATGAGGTTTATTATGAAAATGTTGATCCTGATAAAGAACCAAAAGAATTATCTGTATTTGATGAAATCACTAAAAGCTTAGTTGTAAGAAAGTTAAATCTGAAAAAGATCTTAACATAATTAAAAAAGCAACAAAAGAAGCATTAGCAGATGCAGAAATCAATTATTGTGGATTAGATGACCATGTAACAGGTCATGAACGGTATAATAAGATATTTAAAAATATTATGATGAGGTTTATTATGAAAATGTTTAGGAAGAAAAAGCACCAAAAGAATTATTCATATTTGATGAAATCACACTCTAAAGTATAATTATTGTATAAACCTTGGAGACTAATAATCTAACTCCAACTCTTTTTACTATTTTTCTATCTAAGAGTATGATTTCACAATTAATGCGAGTTTAATGCTAGTTTACAAAAGAAACTTGAAGCTTTAATTCATACTTAATCTATGGGGTGTTACCTAATGCTTGTATAACCACATAAAATATCCTATAGTCATTGTATAATGAACTAAGAATATGACTTAATTTTAATGAATAATTGATATTATACATTCTATAAATTCTTTTACATAAAGTGTTTTTATCTTTCAAATTAACATTTTTTAAAGTTACTGTTTTTGTACTACCATCTTCCTTTGTTGATCTTAACATTATATCAATTTTCCTATTTTGAATATCACTATCACTCATAAAAGAACCAAGAAACATATATTCAACTTGTAATTTAGTGTTAACAATAGGATTTCAAATAAATGGTATAAATGGATTTTCTGTAGGACTATAACATCCATCAGAATTAATTGAAAACATTAATATTTTAGAATCAAATGGTGTTATATTTGCATCTACATAACCTTAATTTACTAAATGATTGTTATTTGTAGGTACCGCAGATTGTGTTATGATTTTATTATCCGCCATTATTATGTCTTCCTGACCGACTTTCTTTTGTAGGTCTTCATATCCATAAAAAAGACTCATTTATAATATATCATAGAACATATTTACTTATAATATATCCAGAAGCAAGAGTTCCACGAAATATTATAGTTAGATTGCTATTATATTCGCTGTCTTTTAACAGCTTAACTGTTTGTTTACTAAGTTCACTTTTTAATGGTTTAGCTGTTGGTTCACTACCACTGTTTTTTAACAGCTTAGCTGTTGCTTTTGGTGGGGCTCTATTTATTGGATTATAACCAAATTTCATGAATGCATTTGTTATTTTTAGTCAGTTGTTATATCTAGGAACTGGTTTCTTTAAGATTATCATATTGTTGGATAGTAACCAAAGACTGGGTGATATTGCTAAATTTAATATTATATTAGTGTCTGTAATTGCTCTGTTCATATTATTTATCCATGTTGATACATTGTAATTGAGAACACTGTCTTCCACTATAGATCGGAATTCTTGTTGTGTTTCTGATGCACTTCCACAAACACTATAAATACTTTGTTTTGTCCTTGCTTGACTTCCTAATATGGAATAAATAAAGGTTTTTATCGTCTCATTTATATATTGTATTCCAATTTTTGTTAATCCATTCCTTTTAACAAGTATGTATCTCTTATAATCACTTTGCAATGAATCAGGAAACAATTGATATACAACTCCACCTCTTGTTCTATATATCATATTCCTTCTTATGGGCTCATTATTTCTATAAAAATTACCAGTGGAAAATTTTGTTGATATATCTGATATTCTTTCTTATCCTTGCATTCTTCTTATTAATCTTCTTACAGTGAAATAAAGATGTAAGCGCATTAGTGAAGTTATAATTGGATGAACTTCTTCTGATGGTGTTAGATGTTGTATAATTACACCACAACAATATGATGCACAATACACTGAAAAACATACTTGAAAATAACTTTCATTATCATCCCAATCAGCTTTATTATAATTTGTGGTCATATTTAATATTGGAAGCTTTGGTAGGAAAAACTCTTTATTATTTACATAAACTTTAGAATTTTCAGTACGATAATTTAATATGTAATTATCTAGATACTTATCAGTCAATCGATATCCTTCAAAATATTGAATATGTGATTCTGGAATCTTTTGTATGGTTCTATTTGATTGCCCTATTTTTGGATATTTTTCCATATTATAAAGATATTTTGCCATAGATTTGTCATTAAGAAATGCACCACTTGTAATATCTGTGCTTATTATGTCAGTGTTTTTAAAATAAATTACAGTACTATCTAGATCACTATTTCTTTTTAATGTAACGTCAAACTCAAATTTAGATATGTCTGCATTTGGATACTTTTTTAAGAAATCAGCCCTCATTTTACTCTGTTCTTTTCTTATATTTTCCATGGCTTTTTCATAATTCTTACCATAATATTCCTTTTCCATCTATATATAATATACTGTATTATATGAACAGACTAACTGTATATATAGAAGGTCAATCTAAGGAAATTGAATAGGATGAGTCATTTATAACAGCACATGAAAATTCGTATCTGTTGGTAAAGAAGGCCACTGTTTTTTGGTATCATATTGATATCTTGAGAAAGGGGCAGTGCTCCGAAACGTAGGATGGAAAAATAAAGTGTTTTAAAATTTTTATGATGTAATATATTTATATCTATATCTACATCCAAATCTACATCCACCTGTCTATCTGTCTGTCTATCTATCTGTCTGCCTGTCTGTCTGTCTATCATTCTATCTATCAATCTATCTATCTATCTATCAATCAATCAATCAATCAATCTATCTATGTATCTATCTATCTATCTATCTATCTATCTATCTATCTATCTATCTATCTATCTATCTATCTATCTATGTATCTATCTATCTATCAATCTATCTATCTATCTATGTATATATATATATATATATATATATAAGTAAATACGAAAGACAAAAATTTTGCTGTCACTACTCTGAGTTTCACGCGCTCAGGCGATCATCAGGCAACTGACAGATAAGATTTAATTATTCATATATATACAGGTGACAACTGACAGATAAGATTTAATTATTCATATATATACAGGTCACCTGTATATATATGAATAATTAAATCTTATCTGTCAGTTGCCTGATGATCGCCTGAGCGCGTGAAACTCAGAGTAGTGACAGCAAAATTTTTGTCTTTCGTATTTACTTATTCGCTCTACCAGCAACGGTATTGAGCGCTCTATATTTTCATATCAACGCTGTAACCTTCGTGGTACTCATCATTGCTATATATATATATATATATATATATATATATATTTACATAAATATAGCTGTTTAGTCTCTGAAAAGGAGAGTGCTCAATACAAAGGTGTAGAGCTTTAATAGTCTATTTGGTTAATGTCTAAGTTTTGAGCAACTGCCGTTACACGGTGTTTCACGCTTACACGATCATCAGACGACTAATTACATTTAACTACGTTGTCCCTTTGATGCTCTTCAGGGCGCGGTGGCGTCATCCTTCAGGAATTTGGGGAATTTGTTAATTGTCCGGCGGTGTGGCTTTGTTTACGAGTGGGATATTTTGGAAAATTATGTGATATTTCTCGGTGAGGCAAAGGTTGCTTCGCTGGGACCCATTTTGGAAGGTAGGAGCTTTGTCGAGGATGGACCATCGTATGTTGGTGTTGTGAAGATTACTGTCGCGTAGATTCCAAACGTATTTCGAGAGTTCTGTGGAGTTTGCCTTGCTGCGGTGTTTCAGGGAGTTTCGGTGTTTGTACAGCCTGTCTTTAAAAGTAAATTCGGTAAATCCTATGTAGTTTACGGGTTAGCTGGTCTTGTCGTTGGTGATTTCTGCTCTGTAAATGATACTTTCGCTCAGGCACTTTCCTTGGACCGGGCACAATTCTTTCTCCCTACAGTTGGATTTTGGTGCGTTGTTTTCTGGTTCGGGGTGAAGGACCTTGCGGTTATGGGACTTAACGATGTTTGACATGTTGGGCATACAACTGTAGCTTACCTTCACGGAGTTTCTATTGAAGATTTTATTAAGTTTGTGTCCTTTTGGGAAGTGTTTGTCTACAAGCAAGAGAAACTTTTTTCCTACGTTAGTTCTGACGTTGGCGCTGTAAGGTGGGTTGAACCAGATGATGTTTCTCTTTATGTTGGGCTTGGCGTTGGGGTTGTGATTTGCGGGTAGCTCGTGCTTGATCTTCTCGTTGAATCCACTGGCTTTAAGTGCTTCGTTGTAGTGCGGGGCTGCACTGTCGAAAATTTCTTTCGTGGCGGATATTTCGCTAATTCTTTTCCCGCTGTTTTATGGGAGTTGTTTGATTATGCTCGGTGGGTGGTTGGAGTTTCTGTGAATGTATTGTGGATGGTCGTTTGGTTTTCGGTATGGTCTATAGGAGGCTTCGTTAAGGTTCAGAGAGATGTCTAAGAACTTTACTTCGTTCAGGTTGCATTGAATAGTTCTTTTGAGTCCTAGTTACTTAAAGATCTCGATTATTTCTTTTCTGATGCGGTCACTGGTTTGGATGCTGATGTTTCGGAAAGCGGCTTGGCCATCGTCGCGGTATAGACCGAATTCTGGGTCTTCGTATTTTGTGGATAGAATTCACAAGATGTAGATTGCGAATAGCTCACAGACCTCGGCACCGTCGTGGCTTCCTACAGTGGCGTCGAATGTTGTGCCGTTGTCCTTTTTGAGGCGCATTTTTCTGGATTGCATTATAATGTTGATGCTTTCTTGGTTAAGGGTTGTGTGTTGTTTTGCGAATTCCATGGCTTTTGTTAGTAGATCTTCTGAGATGGATTAGTAGAAATCGACAATGTCGAACTGGGTGAAGGAGAGGGCGGGTTTGTTTTGTAAGGCTGTAAACCATTCGATGACGCTGTTGGTATTTCGCCACTGGTGGGCTTCAGTTATGGTCCTTAGTTCCGTGTTGATGTGGTCTAGGATTTGCTTACTGACGCGGCCCAGTTCACTTTTGGCGGGGTTGATTAGTCTGCATTTGGGGTCGTTCTTGAAATTTTCTTTGTGGTCTTTAAGTGTTATAAAGGCTTCTTTCTTCGCTAATGATGTTGCCTTGTTCTGTATTCCCAGGTTTGTTGCGATCTTTTTGGCCTCGAGATTGATGTCATTGTATGTTTTGTTGTCGGACTTCTTGTAGGCCTTCGTGATGTTCTACTGTAGTAGTTTCTCGTACGTTGGTTTGTCCATTTTCTATATGTTTCGCGTTTTGTCGGCTGGGATGAACGCTTTTTTTGAGTTTCTTATCATTTTGATGTCCTCGTTCAACTTCCTCTGAAAGTCGTTGCCGGTCTTCTTGAAACACCGCAGCAAGGCAAACTCCACAGAACTCTCGAAATACGTTTGGAATCTACGCAACAGTAATCTTCACAACACCAACATACGATGGTCCATCCTCGACAAAGCTTCTACCTTCCGAAATGGGTCCCAGCGAAGCAACCTTTGCCTCACCGAGAAGTATCACATAATTTTCCAAAATATTCCACTCGTAAACAAGGCCCTGTCCACACGTATCCAGATTTGTTTAAAAACAGACATTTTTTTCTCCGTTTTTAAAAAAATTCGCGTCCACACGTAGCGTATTCGAATCGTTTTCGCCTGTCCACACGTAAACGCAAAAACGATGGAAATATGATAGCGCCCGGCGTAGAGCATACGCATCGCCTAGTAATATGAGCTCTACCAAACGATCGCAGGCTTGAATTGCAATAATCTATACGCGCGCACATACCAACTATGTTAATTCGGCGCAATTTATAAAAAAATATCTCCTATTTACTTCGTATTCGCTTCGTATCGGCTGTTGTTCGATTTGAAATGGCTAAGTCAACAAATGGAACAACTAAATCTAAGGCAAAAAGTAAACCTGAATAATTTATTTGGACGGATGATGAAGTAGAGCTTCTCCTTAAAGTTACTCAGGAGTATAAAGTCGGACAAACCGCCCAGAATGTCGACTGGGAATCTTGTCACAGCAAGTACTCTGACATCCTTGAAATATTCATGGCGCAGTATCCGTCCGCAGAAAACGCCGACGCCATTGGCAAAGATTTTCCACACAAGAAAGAAGAGATGACGAAGGCAATTATAACCACCAAACTAAAGGCGATACGATCAAAATTCAGGGCAGCCGTCGATAGTGGCAGAAAAAGTGGACATTGCTGGGTAGTTCTTCTCTACTTTGAGTCATGGGAGGCTATATGGGGAGGATCTCCTGCTACATCAACTATACATGCTGGAATAGAGTCTACCGACATTACAGAGGAAGTAGAATCAAGAAGCTCGAGTCCAGCTCCAGCAAGTCCTGCATCAAGTACAAGCTTCGAGAGTGAGAGAAGAGATACTGAGAACCCTGACCCTTCTCAAGAAATGCAAAGGCAAGAGTCTACAGTAATTGCAAGACGAGATTTGCTGAATGCAAAGCTGAGAGGCCACAAAAAAGATAAATTAAAAAGAAAACTTTCTATGGATACTCAACTATTAAGTATAGCCCTAGAAGAGATGTAGATCAAGAAAAGATTACTTGATAAAATGGACCATATGGACAAGGATCATTCTCAACACATGGAAGACTTAACACCAGTATGGAACAGGTGACTGGATCTATTGCTGACGAATTTGCAATGCTGAGGGAGATGATGCAGTCTAGTGCTTTACCTGCACAATATACCCCACCACGACCTAGTGGTTTGCAGGCACAATACACACCACAAGGACCTAGTCACCATGATGGGTACAATTTAACACCATTACAGCCAAGGCGCACAGAACCAGCAAGCTTGTACCCCAACTTCTGATAAATGAACTTTTTCGCTAAACAATTCTTATAAATTTAGTTAGTTAACTTACATAAGTTTTTAATAAGACAGAGACTTCTTTAAAGACGGTGACTTTACATTAAATAGCAGTAATAAATATGAAACAATTTTATATTTAGAAATTATGCATATGATCAATTCAAGTTAGTGTGAAGTTAAATGTTCAAGTAACTATTCTTAGCATAATAGTATTTAATAAAGTTACAAAAATACAATACTTCTATATATGATTGAAAGTTTAATTTTGACCTGATTACAAGGAACTTTTTCAACCCCAGGGCTGAATTCAACTATGTTGAGCCTGCCTTATTATAAAACCCTCTATAAATTCAGTTATTCAGATTTCATGTCAAAATTTTCAAAACCAGAGCTGAAATTTTAGCCCAAGTTGAGCTGCTGTGTTGACGTTTCAGCCTTGGAATAAAAAGTTTCTCATCAAGTTGAAAAAGCTCCATGTAATGACAACCCCTTATTCTTCCAGGTTAAAAAATATATGCTAGTGTCAAGTTCAATGTTCAACAAAACTATTCTAAGAATATTCATGAAAAAGTCTTGATTGAAAATGACCTGTGCTTTTCAAACACATTGTTCTCAAGGGTCAAAGTGCCTGGTTAGAATTCTTCTTATTTTCTTACCTTCACTCTCATTACAATCAGTAGTGAAGTTGTTGGCCATAACAGCTGGTTGAAAGTCTCTATTGTAGGCAACCTTTTCTTCTGCAATCTTTTCATTCTTCAGCTTGCAGTAAATTATGCAACACAAAGCATGCATAAATGACACACGGGAGCTCATCCATATTTATATCCATGGCTCTCTTCAAAGTTCCAAACCGTGCTTTAAGGCGACCAAAGGAACACTCGATTACCATGCGAGACTTGCACAAGGTCAAACCGAAATATTGCTCTTGCAGAGTTGAACCACCATTCGAATACTCCTTTGTAACATATGGCATCAGTGGGTATGCAGGATCTCCTAGTATGAACACTGGCACAGGATCCTCATCAGGTATGATCGTGCGTTTGCAAGGAGGTATATTTCTACTCTTCAGTGAAGAATTCAAACTTGAGTTTGAAAATACTCTTGCATCATGCACGCTCCCAGGCCATTTCCCGACAACATCCATAAAGCAATACTTGAAGTCACATGTAGCTTGAACATTAAGGCTATGACGACCCTTGTGATTAATATAGTCAGTCGAGTTTATGCTTGGTTACTTAATCTCAATGTGAGTTCCATCAATTGCGCCCAAACATTGAGGGAAGCCATGTGCTCTATGGAACTTTTTCACTAGGTTATGCACTTCTTCTGTACTTGGAAGCTTTATGTACTTTGGCCCAAGATGGATTGTCATGGCTTTACACACCTTCCTGACGATTTTCGACACTGCTTGGCGTGAATGTCCGAAAGCATTAGCCGTTTTTCGAATACGACCTTCATCGCTCAAATAGTATAATGTCACAGCCACTTGCTTCACAACATCGACTGCTGTCCTCATGATAGTGTTGTTTCCTTCAATGTGCGGCCTCAGTTGTTCGGCTAACGAGTGCAGGGATTCTCGACACATCCTGAAGTTTTCCCTCCACTCTTCTGGTACCACAGTTTGGCCGGCAAAATTGTCCCACCAAGCACTCGTTCGTCCTGGCCTTACCCAGAATCTGCGTGGTCTACCTGGCTTTTTATTTAGTCGTTTTAAAACGATTTTTTGCGACGTTGAGACGGAAAGCATCTTCATAATATTCATTCGCTTTCTCAAATATTCTCCGTGAACGTTTAACATAGAAACATGCAGCTGAATGCATTCTATTAGACTTGAAATCAGCCCAAGTAAAATAGCCATACAGTTTTGGTCCGCCATCTTGAAAACAGATACAAAACGCGCGCAGCTATAGACTGGACCCGATCATTAACGTCATCGTTATCGAAAACCTCCGTTTTCGCCACTGATCTGAAAAATAGGACTGGATCAAGCAACCCCGGGTTGGAGTGCGGGAGAAAATGAAGCCCGCAAAATTCAATCTGCGCCATATTGGAGTGACCACTTTCTCAGTAACGTTGTTGTAAGGCTGTTATGAAAATGAGGAAACTCGTACGTAGGGCTGTAGTAAACGAAGAAAAAATGTGAAAGGAAACGACAACACATCCCAAAGTGGTAGTGAGGGATCTGACGATGAAGAATCCAGGTTAAAAAGAAAATTTTCACGGATATTTCACTGGTAGGTATGGGGTGTCATTACCGTCAGAACTATTATGTTTCGTTATTATCTACCGGTTCATTATTATACAGTTTTTCGTTATTATTATTCCCAAGTTCATCATGTTCATGCAATGTCTAGTTATTAATTTGCATTTCTTTGTTATTATTATACACTGCTTTGTTAGTATTATGCACTGTTGATTTGTTATTGTTATGTGCTGTTCCTTTATTATAAAGCATTGGTTTGTATTGGGACACACTGTTTCGTTATTATTGTGCAATGTTTCATTATTTGTACCGATTTGTTATTATTAGGCACTGTTTCAGTATTATTTTGCAATGTTTCGATATTATCATGCACTGTGGCATTATTATGCAGTGTTGTACTATTATCATCACCTAGCAAAATTTCATGTGCGTGTGAGTAGCTGGTACATTGAGCAGGGCAGAAAGACAAACGAACATGGTGACAGATTTCACTGCCGAGTTGAAAGACATAATAACATCCAGATTAAGGGAGATTGTTTCTAGTGTTCATAGTGCTGATAATTGCAACATATCAGACGAGCTTCAAGAAATTCAGAAGCTTGTCATTGTCTTAGACTCCTTGACAAGAATACAAGAAGAAATATTCAATTTGTTGAGCAGTGCATGGTCAATTTTAGAGTGCTCAGGGATGAACATCAGAGAAAATGCTGTTTTCACTGGATAACCAGGTAGACCAAAGTATGCAGTTAGCAAGGAACAGCTCGCAATACTTGTAAAAGCCAGGTTTAGTATCCGTTCAATTTCAGAGCTACTTCATGTGAGTTCACGGACTGTAAAATGACAAATGCAAGAATACAGTCTTTCAGTGCATTCCCTTTACACAGAAATACAAGATAATGAGATGACATAGTGTGAGCAACTAAAAGAACAAATCCAAAATGTGGATTAAAAATGTTGACGGGACACCTTGGCTCAAGGGGTAAATTCATCATCAGACATCATATGAGAGAAGCTCTTTCATGAGTTGATCCCTAGGGATTGGCTACTTGATGGTGCATGGCAATTAAATGATGTATATACAATGGAACAAGGTCACTTGGGCTCTGGCATTTTGATGGCAATCATAAACTTGTCAAATGGTGTTTTGTTGTTCACAGGTGTGAGAATGGCTTCACACCTGTGTATTTACCCTGCAATGCTAACAATGAAGCTGCCACAGTATTCTAAAATTTCATAAAAGCAGTATAAAACTGGGGATTGCCCTCCAGAACCAGGTGTGATGTTGTTAGGGAACTGAAAATGTGGATGTTGTCAAGAATAAGTTAAACACTTGTGGTCCAGGTAAGGGGTCAGCTCTTGTGGGTAAGAGAATGCACAATCAACAAATTGAGTACCTCTGGTGGGAAGTATTTAAGGATGTTTCAAACAATTGCCACAATCTGTTTTCATTAATGGAGGATCTGAATATCTTGGACTATTAAGCAGAGAATGACTTATAGTGCTTACATTATGCATTCCTTCATCACATAAACCATTGTTTGGATGAATGGTCTGCTGCCTGGTTGAGACATCCCATGTCCACAGCAAACAACTGTACACCCCTTCAGCTTTGGGTCCAAGGTTCATTGATGACATCTGAAAAAGGTACCAATCCTACTGAAGTAACTGACAAGTATGGTATTGACTGAGATGGACCTATCCCACTTGATGACAGTTCAGTGGACATTCCACCAACTAGTCCTGCTTTAACAAGAGAACAACTTACACAGTTTGAGGAAAGAACTATGGCACTTCAAGAATCAACATTAACAGAAGACAAACTTAAACTTTACAAAACTCGCAAAAAAATATCTTCACCCTTAGTTAAATGTCAAATTCATGGCACCCCTCTGAATAAGCTACTTTTCTCACAAACCAAAATGCAACATCAGTTAGAACAAGGTGGTTGGTTGCTTTTATTGTGTATATTTGAATTGAACTTGTGCAATTCGTTTTATAGATCAACAGTAAAACAGTTTCAACACAACTCTAAACCCAACTGCATTGAAAAATTAAAATTACTTCATATAACTAAACCTTTAGACACCTTTAAATGGCAAGTGTTATCAAAGCAAAATTTGCCTCAAGTACCATCAATATCTATTTTAATGGTATATTTCTTTAAAAATTGCTAAAGCAATGGCATTAAAACATTATATTGCAAATATGTGCAAAGTACAAAGATTTTTTACCAAATGTAATTCTAATCCTGAGAAACATTTTCCTGTTTCAAATGACTGTGTAGAGCAGTTCATTTAAAGGTTCATCAAAGTTTAAAAATCCAAATGTCAATGAAACAAGCATAACTGAAACAGCCACCTGTGAATTGTGGTAAAACTGTTAATAAATTACTTTGGTATTCTGGAGACCAGTTTAACAAATTACATGTCATAGTACAGCCCAGGAATCTTCAATTGGCAGCTTGCTGTCTAGATGTGGCCCATGAAACCTTGAATCTATTAAAATTTTGTGGCTTGGGAACGCCAAACAACCACGGCCTTTTCCATCCATAAAACCGGGCACTGTAAAAGAAAAAATCTCTGGCCTCCACAGTACGTAGACTATGCAGTAGATCTCGGAGTGCAGTACACGCCACCAACACGATCACTCGTTGTTCAATAGTCGATTATTTATCACGGGAAAATCAGTAATTTTAAAGAAAATTGGACAATTTTAAAGGCTGTTGTCCCTCCTCGGCATGTTTTCACTTAAAATTTGACAATTATACGCCAAGAACCTACACACATTGAATGTTCTCCTCCAATTTCTTCGATGTAACCTACAAAAAATATACGGCGCACCTTGAAAAGTGGTCACTCCAATATGGCCGCCACGGCTGACTTCCGGCTTCACTTTTTGAACAATAGATGCTCTATCCAGTCCTATTTTTCAGATTAGTGGTTTTCGCCCGTCCACACGTAAACATGAAAACGGCGTTTTCAAAAAGATCCATTCTGGAGAGCACTTTCGAAAACCTCCGTTTTCGGTTGCTGAAAACGCCGTTTACGTGTGGACGCAAGGCCAAAACAGAGAAAAAAAACCTTCGTTTTAAAAAATATCCGCATACGTGTGGACGGGGCCGAAAAGAAACGAACTACTGTCGAATTGCCGTCACATAAACAAATTCCTCCTTCACAACTATAAAGCCACACCGCCGGACAATTAACAAATTCCCCAAATTCCTGAAGGATGACGCCACCGCGCCCTGAAGAGCATAAAAGGGACAACGTAGTTAAATGTAACTAGTCGTCTGATGATCGCGTAAGCGTGAAACACCATGTAACGTAACGTAAGCGTGAAACACCATGTAACGGCAGTTGCTCAAAACTTAGACATTAACCAAATAGACTGTCTGTCTGTCTATCTATCTATCTATCTATCTATCTATCTATCTATCTATCTATCTATCTATCTATCTATCTATCTATCTATCTATCTATCTATTTATCTATCTATCTATCTATCTATCTATATATATATATATATATATATGGGTAAACTTTTACAAAACCTTTTATAAAACTTTTATAAAACTTTTATAAAACCTTTATTCGACGTTTCGGGGCAAGCCCCTTTATCAAGAACACAGTTTACTAGCGATGCAAGTCCTGTATTTATACATAAAAATACTATTCAAAATTCAAATATACTACAAAAAATCTCTAATATTCAAACCATTTAAGACAAGTGAGTTCAATTTGTATGCCCAAAATCCCTCTCTAGTAGCTGGTTCATTAATATCCGTTTTGTCAATTATCTTTACAATTATGTTTTCAATACCTTCATGTTCCTCTTCGTAAAAATATGCATACAAATGCTCACCTGATATTCTCCATTTGTCCCTTCCATTATCTAACCAGACTACTTTTATGATTGTTAAACCTTTTCCTAAACGATGTAATCGTACTTCCAACATAATTCTTTCTGCATTTCGTACATGAAATGAGGTAAACCACGCCTTCAGAATCGCTATCGAAGGGATAATTAATCTTAAACTTGTTCCCATGTCCTTCGAAATCCCTACCCTCCTCCACAAAACCACAAACTTTACAACGTGATTTACCACATTTTTTCATCCCTACACTAATAACCTTTTCATCCTTCAACTTTGCCCTAACCAACTCCTCTTTAAGGTTTCTAGGTCTTCTAAAAGAGACTATCGGCTTTTCCCCAAAAACCGTCTTCATGTCATCGGACGTATGCAAAATTAAGAACAGCTCTTTAAAGCCAAAGCGAAAAGAAGGGATGATCAGTTTTTTTAGAACTTTAGAGGTAAGGCAAAAGAAAATTCTAAGAGAATCCTATTAGTGGTTAACTTTCACCCAACGCTATCGAGGATTGGGGAAGTGGTTAATTCACTTTGGCCGATTTTATGTGTGCCTATATACATATATGTATATAATACAGTTGAAGATTACGTCCGCGTGAAACTCAGAGTAGCAACTAAAAACTTTTAAACAACATTGTATTACATTTACGCTCTACCTCACATGGTATCGAGCACTCCTTGATTAATTGGAAACATTATTATCCCAGTTATATGTATATATGCTTACATGTATATATGTATATATGTATAAATGTGTATATGTATATATGTATATTTGTATATATGTAAATATGTATATACATATATGCATAAATGTATATATGTATATAAATCTATATATATATGTATATATATGTATATGTATATATATGTACATGTATATATATGTACATGTATATATATGTACATGTATATATATGTACATGTATATATATGTACATGTATATGTATATGTATATGTACATATATGTATATGTATATACATATAACTACAGACGGAACCGTTTCGGCCTATTGGGCCTCATCAGTGTAGTGCTGATGAGCAGGATGGAGAAGCCTACATTATATAGGCAACTCAAATGTGCCACACATGTGGTACATCTAAGCCATGCTAGAGCGCTCTAACTAGAGACTAGTGAGCGTGCGCAAATCCGCTAGCGGCATGACTCATCCTGTAGAGCGCTCAATATGAACCAAGAGGCCATAGAGCGATATCTAACTACAGACGGAATCGTTTCGGTCTATTGGGCCTCATCAGTGTAGTGCTGATGAGCAGGATGGAGAAGCTTACATTATATAGGCAACTCAAATGTGCCACACATGTGGTACATCTAAGCCATGCCAGAGCGCTCTAACTAGAGACTAGTGAGCGTGCGCAAATCCGCTAGCGGCATGGCTCATCCTGTAGAGCGCTCATATATGTATATGTATATATATATATATATATATGTATATATATATATATGTATATATATAGAGAGAGCGCTCTGGCATGGCTTAGATGTACCACATGTGTGGCACATTTGAGTTGCCTATATAATGTAGGCTTCTCCATCCTGCTCATCAGCACTACACTGATGAGGCCCAATAGGCCGAAACGGTTCCGTCTGTAGTTAGTTATATATATATATATATATATATATGTATATGTATATATATGTATATGTATGTGTATATATATGTGTGTGTGTGTGTGTGTGTGTGAACGTTTTGGTTTACGAAATACAAAGAGGGCTCAATATCGCACAGATAGAGCAAATAAAAATATATCCCTTACCTCAAAAAGTCACTACAGCCTGTTTCTTGAGAAAGAATCTTCAGGTGACTGACGAATTTCGAAAACAGGAAGGTTTTTATGCGTAGGTCGAAACGTGGATGTGTGGGCGTGAAACAATAGGGGGATTTTGTTTTTGTTTTAGGTTGTTTACGCGGAATTTGACCTTGTGTGGGTAGGCCGAAACTATTTCTGATCTTTTGCTCAGCAAAGTATTTTTATCTTTTTCGTTCAAAATAGAAAACTTTTCCTCTAAACATAAATTACATCGTTTTGATCCTCCTGAATACGAAATAGCGTGTTTTAAAATAGATCATTTTATGGTTAAATCTTGTTTGTTGTTTTTCAAAGCCCAAATGTGTTTGGAAAGCTCCGTTTCATTAGAATATTTTTTGTGTTGAAAAGACTTAATGTGGTGACGATATTGCTCTTTGAATGTCTTAGATGTCATGCCTATGTAGTGTTTTGTGGTGTTTGTGTTGCATGTCGTAACTGATGCTTTGTACACTATGTCCTTAGTCTAGCATTGGTTCTGAAGTGGGCATATGTCCTTGTTCCTACAATTGCAGTTTTCAGTGGCCTTATTCTGTGGTTTGCTTTTCCTAATTATGCGTGAGTTGTGTCGTGTCATAAAAGATTTAATATTGTTCATGCAGATATAACTAACCTTGACTGTGTTCCTAGGAAGGTAGGAGTAAGTAGGTAGGTAGGAAGAGAAAGAGACGGAGACGGAGACTGAGACGGAGCCAAAGAGATAGGTATGATAGTAGGCAAGTAGGTAGGTAGGCAGGCAAGCATGTAGGCAAGCAGGCAGGGAGTTAGATAGGTAGGTAGGTTGATAGATAGGTAGATAGATTCTATTTGACAGATAGTTCCCACAGTTACAACTTTATTGACTTAATATCATTATCAACTTGTACCTGAGCACACCATCTGAGTTTTGGTAGCTTAATGGTTAGAGCATCTCACCGATCATCAGAAGGTTGAGGGCTTGATCCCTGTCTGGGACTCAGAAATTGTTTTACTGAGGTTAGGGCTTCATGAACGTTCATCGATCATCTAACTTTTCTTTTTGTTTGGAACCTTTCTTTACATTCTATAAATCTCAAATCTCTAAAGAAGTGAAGTGGTGATGTATTTGTATTTAGTATTTCTGAGAACAATTTTGCTAGCGGGTCTACGAAATTTTAATTTAATCTGTTAGGGATGTCTGTAATGTCGATTATTTCAGAACTATAGTTGTCTTAAGATGGCTGCACAAGATTTCCTTGATTTTCGCACCTCATGTTTTCCTCGGGCATAACTCTGGAACGGTTGTAACACACATCTCCAAATTTGGTGGAGATTGAAAGCGATAATGGTCGTTTGAACTTGTATGGTAATAAGTAGTGGTAATATGCCGGTTCCGAGACATTCCATTATAGGGCGTGGCCCTTTTCAAAAACACACGAAATTTTTCTAAGTGTCGATTTTGGCATACTGCGCATGCGCGAGAAGTTGCTATGGAAAGCGGTAAAATCACTCGGAATTTTTTCAGTGTCGATTTCAACCTACTACGCATGCGTGAGAAGTTGCCATGGAAACCGGTAAAACAGCGGTTAGGCAACATTCCATTCTAGGGCGTGGTCACTTTCAAATATGGGTGTGGTCACTTAAAGTACCCCTCCCCTCGTTGTCATGGAAACCAAAGAAAGACATCGTGACCACAATTTTGAATAAATTAACTAAGAAACCGCTGACCACAACATTGCATTCTCAATTCAGGTATAGACACCTAGTGATGACGTCATCAACAGGTCACGTGACCTGCTGCTAGCAAGTTTAGCAACCGCTGACCACTAAGGAATGACATTATGGGAAATTAGGAAACCGCTGATCAGAGTGATTGCATTCTCATTTCAGATTTAAGGTTTGAATCCAAAGATATTTTCATAGGTGTCAATCATATCTTCCATATAATGCCCATATGCCAATGTATCTATTTTATTTCCAAACACAATTCTTTTGTCATCTTTTGAAGACAATGCAATTTTTTCAATATTCTCGGAAAACAAGTCATGATTTCTATGTCTTATTAAATTCATGCTTCTAGTTTCTTTTTCATTGAATAAACAATCTTTGTAATCTTTAAATACAATTTCTTTTTTAATAACATTTTTCTTAATTCCTTTACATTTCTTCTCTTCACTTTCTTTCATTTTATAAGAATATAATTTTGATCTAAGACCAACAAATTCTTCTATTTGTTTTCCACCACATTCATCTTTCAACATTCCAATTACTTTTTTGTTTAAACCTGTTTTGATTCCACTTGGATGTTCTTTTGGATAATTGCTTGTATCAAACATACTTTCAACATCTGGAGAAATGTCTTTAAGAATGTCTTTTGTGTAGAATAAATACATTAAGCTGTCAGTATCTGTAAAAAGTAACTCAGAATTTTCCTTAAATTTTGGTTTAAAATAATTATAATGTCTGTCATACATTAAAGTCTTACTTAAATCTAATATACTCATTCCTAAATATATTGGGTTATTTAATTTGATTTTCTTTCTATGCATATGTATTGCAATCAAATTTTTTGAAAATATTGTTCTCTTATCAAAGTTTGTTTTTGAAAACAATTTTAATGCTTTTTCTTCTCTGCTGCAAAGTTTAGTGTCAACTCTGTTTCTTACATTTTCCATTGTTTTTCCAAATACAGGGTTATTCATAAGTTTGAAAAAAGTCTTTCTCAAATTCATTCTTTCCTTCCGTTCTAAGTCTTGTATTCAATGAAATATATTTTTTCATAAAATCTTTTTCTTTGAATTTAACACCTTTATGAATTTTTGTCACTTTTAATCCTAAACTTTCATACTGCATCAAGTTTTTGTAATGTAAAACATATTTTTCTTTATTTCTCAGATTTGGAATTAATTTTTCTACATTTCCAACTTTTACTCTTTCTGCTGCTAGAGGATATTAGTTATGCAAGTCATGAAGCTCATCTGGATACTCCAAATCCACTTCTAGAATACATGAATAGTCTTTCCAATTTTCCAACTCTTTTTCATTCATCCATTTAAAATCTTTAATAGGAAGAGGTTCTGACATTGCCCATCCATAAAGGTTATTCGTATCAAAATATGTTATATAGCATGTTTTTTCTTTAGGATTGTAATTTTTCATATATGGATTATTTGCTTTTGCATATCTTTTTGTGATTGTTGATATTCCACCTCTAATCCCTTTTTCAACCATAAGATACATTTGTGGATCAGACAACAATTCCAACTCAACCTCCGTTATTTTTAACATTGCATCCCATGCTAACCCAGGTGATGTAAAATACCACGCAGGATCAAGAGAATAATTTTTCTTACAAACTTTTCTAAAATTTTCAAAAACATCTGCTAATAGAATCACATCAGTTTTCAAATACAAGTTGTGGTAATCTCTCATGTTTTTCATCTGGAATACTTCCCTAATCTTTTTTGCATGCGAATAGTCTTTATCATTTATATTTTCGTCATTTAATTGGTTATGAAATTCTTCTTTTGTAGGTAAATTTTCCACTTCTAATTTTTCAATGCTAACAAACCATTCATATGGAAAGACTCCTTTTCTTGTTAGCAACTCTCTTTTGTCTTTATTTTTGAAAAATCTTTTCAACACACACAATTCATCAGGGTTTAAATTTTTCACCAATTTTTCTAAACTACTTGCCATGAATTTGAAACTATCTATAAATCTTAGTTGCTTTTTGATATAAACAGTTTCTTGAGTCTCTTTTAAAACAAATTCATCTACAATAATATCTTTTGAGAAGGAAATATATTTTTCTTCTGTTTTTGCTATACAATTGATTTCTCCTTCTGTAAAACCTAAACTTTTGATAAACAAATGAGAGTCATAATTTTGTAAGTTGTGAAAAATTACAGGAATGAATTTTGGTTTTTTCATCTTTAAATTACAACTATTACAAGCTGCTCCTCTATATTTTCCAGTAAAGTGACCATGGTCTTTAACTTTTTTCAATTTTTCATCAAATTCGACTCCACAAGCATAACAATTATCTGCATTTTCAAAATCTTTTTTATCCTCATCTTTCATCCCAATTCTTTTTGGAAATCTAAATTTTTCATGTATTTTTCTAATTTCCTTTTCTAAACTTTTTAAAAATTTCAGAGACATCTTCGTCTTCTGATTTTTTTGTATATCTTTTTAATTTTGGATTGTAAATGTTGTCATCAAAACATTTTATTAAATAACAATAACCAGAAGGTTCATGCTTTTGAAACTGTTTTGTTTTATTGCCAATAACATTATTTACAGGTTTTAAATAGCATTCAAAATCTGCATAAATAACAAATGGGATATTATGCATTTTTTCATAATTTTTAAACTTTAGTGTTTCTCCTTTGTTGGGATAAACAGTTTTTCCACACTTGAATTTACTACAATATTCCAAATGATTTTCAAGAGTTTTTTCTTGGTAGAACCACTGCAAGCAATAATTACAAACATGTATTTTATGTTCATATCTATTTACTTGACTTGAAAATAGCCGACCCATATTTTTTATTAAGCAATAATGTTTGTTGCCATCATTTTCTATTAATAAGATGTTTACATGTGTGTCTGCGTATCTGCTTACTCTCAGAAGAAAAATTTCTTTTTCATCGTAACCAAATACATTAATGGAGGTATTATTATTTTTTTCAAACTTATCAATGTCTGTGATGCCACATGGGAAATTGATTCCATTTAAATCGAATTTTTCAACTTCTTTTTTGAGTTTATTTGAGATTCTTTCCGCTTTTTTCATATTTGGATTTGTTTTCAAAATCTCGCTAATTCCAACACACCACAAGAAACATTTTTGGTCATAATAATTTTCCGGGTTGATAATTGCTTTTTTATTCTTCAAAAACTTCGGAAGTGGAATCCAAGAAGATGCTTTCAAAGGTTTAATTTTGTTAATATTAAGAAATAGTTTTAAACCAGAATTAAATTGCCATTGACTTCCTTTGTTTATATATTCTTCAAAACTTTTGATTATTTTATCTTTCATTTTTTTATAAATTTCATCAGGATTATTTGCTTTTAAAATTTGTTGTTGGTAGCTATGAAAATTAGCTTTGTCTGTTGTTTCTTCTCCAGTCGCAGGATTTGTTTTTTTCATCAAACACACAAGCGTCAGTTGTTGCTTTGTCATTGGATTTTCTTCAAACTTTTTCAACACCAAAGGTTTAACTTTTTTCAACAATCTCAGAGGGCCATACAGAGATAATCCAGATTTTTTCAAATCCAACACATATCTTCTTGAAACATTTAATGCTTCTTTATCCAGTTCAAACTTCGGGTCTCTTCTCCAAAACACATCAATGATGGATTTCTTCAGTTCCTCATACCATCTCTTTTTTGGTCTACCAGGTCTTTTCTTAAACTGGTCAAATATTTTGATTATTTCCTTTTTTGATTTTTCTGCTTTTGAATATTTTCTTTTTTGTGTTTGGTATTGTGTTGGTTTCAATAAAGGAGTGTCAATTTGAGGGATGTCAGAATCCAATAAATTTGACATTGTTGCGATTTTCTTTGAAGTCATGCTACTTTTATTATTGCAGTTTTTTAAAAAATCAACTTGGTTTTTATTTGAAGTAATCTCTCTTTTATCATTATAGTTTTTAGAAAAAAAATCGATTTGATTTTTATTTGAAGTCATGTCTCTTTTATTATTATAGTTTTTAGAAAAAAAATCGATTTGATTTTTATTTGAAGTCATGTTTCCTTTATTATATTAGTTTTTTAGGAAAAAAATCGATTTGATTTTTTTCTTTAAGTCATGTCTCTTTATTCTGGTAGAAAAATGACCACACACCGTTATTTGTTTTAAAAAGCCTTTTTTCCAAGATTCTACGTTTGACGTTTTGAGGAAAAATATGAAAGTGTTTTCCCGCAGCATAAAGACTTTGAAACTTTATTTCTTTTCCTTCTGAGTTTTTTGCAATCACTGGAGTTACCTTCCATTTTTCTTTACAATATCTTTCATAGAATGCAGTTGGATCTTTTGCTTCAAATTCAAAAATTTTCTCCAATTCATGTTTTTTATATCTTCTATAATGTTTAACTTTTTTCTGTTTTGCAATTTCTATTAACTCATTGTAAGTTTTCATCTTTTATTATTGTGGTTTTTTTTTAGAAAAAAAAAATCGATTAGATTTTAGATTTATTCTTTTCATTCTTTTTTATTTTTTAAAAGAGAAGAAATGATTTCATCTTTTGCTTTATCTTTTTCCTCTTTTTGCATATTTTCAAATAATTTCAAATGTTGATTATTTTCAGAGTAAAACATTTCAGAAACATAATTTTTTCCAAACGTCATTCCAGTCTCAAAATCTTTCATTCCAAAATCAATGTGAGCACCAATTTGAAAACCAGATTTTTTAATCTTTTTGTAATTTATAGGTGGATAAGAATTTTCATTTGTCTCATTTATTGTTTTCCTTCTTTCATTTGATTTTGAATTTTTATTTCCCATTTTATTAAGAATAAGTTTCAAATTTGTATCATTTTATGAGTTAAATACCCTCCTGTGATTCCAATCAGAAGAAAAAAAACATTTTGATATTCTTTCATCTCCTCTGAAGGTTTATAATAACTTTCCAATTTTGGTTCATTTTCCTGTGATTTTACATATTTATTTTGCAAATTTTTATATTTATAATTTATTGCAGTAAGATTCTCCAAAGACTTGTTGGTTTGATTGATATCAGCATTTACATCAGACAACTGTTGTCTTAGTTTTTGCATCTCTTGTTTTCTTTCCATTTGTTTTTCCATCCATTTTTCTTTGTCTTTTGCAAGGTTTTCCATTGCTTCATTATGTCGTTTAATTTCTTTTTCATAACCAGTGTGATTTAACTTTGAGAATAAAAATCCTGCTCCTGCAAATGCAACAGCATTAAATAATCCTCCTACAACAGTTTCCATTTTTATTTATGAATTTTTGAAAGGATCTGTTGGAATCCATTTTTTATCTTGAGCATATTTAATTCCAAGTGTAGACAATCCAACAGCTGCAGCAAGTTTTAAAGTTGGCATCAAAGATGCAGGAGTTGATAAACCATCACCTATTGCTTTTCTTGCCACCATTCCAACTCCAACAGCACCTAATATAACTAGTGTGGAATCAAATCATTCATTGCTTCTTTTTTATTCATTGAGTTACTCATTTATTTATATAGTATGTTTTTTTTTTCATAGATTTTCTAAGCATTTTCTTTTTCTTTCTTTCATCACATTATTTTCAACCCTATGATTTTCTTTTTTTCTCTCATATCTTTTTTTTCTTCCCTTTTGTTATTCTTATACATGAAATATAATCCAATTAATGTTGCAGCTAGACCAGAAACTCCAACTAAATGTTTGTAATCCAAATACGCAATAAATTTTTCTTTTTCTTTTCTTTCTTTTGCTTTTCTTGCTTTTGCTTCTTTTGAAATTTTTGCAAGTCTTTTTCCCAATTCCACTCTTTTTGGATCTTTGATTTTAACAGATTTTTCTATCGAAGTTATTTTTCCCTCTTCTTCACTCATTTATTAGAGGAAAAATATTTGAAAAAACACAAGTTTATTCAAAATCTATTCAAATCTACTCACCAGTTAACTCAAATCTACTCACCAGTTAACTCAAATCTACTCACCAGTTAACTCAAATCTATTTAAAAGTTAACTTGAATCTATTTAAGTTCAAATATATTTTATAACCTCATCTTCATCAAAGTCAATCTTAAATTTTTTGCAGAGGAGATAATGGTTTAACACAATTTCTGGATATTTCATTTTTCTTGTTGAAACATATACATATAATATTTCTCCATCCATTTTTTCATGGTCTTTATTTTTTGATCCAAGATAAAATTTTGTATTTGCATTGTGAGATAATTTACTACTTGTTTTGAAAGAAACAATTTCTTTTCCATTCACATATAAATTTCCTTTTTTAACACCACTAACATTATTTTGATCCCAATGTGAAGAAAGACATATCAATTTGTTGATTTCTGTTGCATTTGCTTTTAATTCCCAATTACTATTTGGAACTGAGTTTCAAGATGAATTTGTTAAATATAACAATGAATTTCGATAAGAAACACCAAAACTAAAAGGAAGTGGTTGACTTGTTGTTTCGTTGGATGTAATTTTAAACAATGAAACTTCATTGTTAGACGAATTTAACGATTTTAAACCATATACAAAATAAAAATTCAAATGTTGATTGCTTAAAATATCTTGTGTACTAACTAAATGTAAATTGTTGCTGTTTGATCCAAGATATTGGACACAATAAAAATTATTATTATTAATTGTGGATTTTTTGAAAAATGGTTGTTTGTTTGTATCATCTTGTTTGAAATTCCAATATTTTTTTCTTGACAAATTCAAACGTTTTTCAATCTTTTTATTGCTTCCAGTATATTCTATATAATTAGCATCATCTTTCACATCAAAAATTCCTTCATCATCCATTTGCAAATTATAAATATTTGCAACCGTATTTGCCAATGAAAAATTTGTCACATATTTTTTAGTCACAACATGACGATCAGAAGATGGGACATAATTTGCTGCATGAAGAATATGATGATTTCCCATATCCAAATTTGCAGTCATTACACCCCTTGTTTTTGAAAATTTTTTATTATCTTCATCATCTACATATTTTTTTCTTGCAAGATGTGTTTCAAGTGTAGGATTTGATGAAGAAATGATTTGATTACCTCCAATTGTAATATCGCCTGTTATGGTTCCTCCAGATAAATTTAACTTTAAATTATCTTTATCATCTACATATTTTTTTCTTGCAAGATGTGTTTCAAGTGTAGGATCTGAAGTTGTGATAATTTTATTACTTCCAATTGTAATACCACCTGTCATGGTTCCTCCTGATAAAGGTAATCTAGTGTTATCTCTATCATCCACATATTTTTTTCTTGATAAAGCATCTTTATAGTCTGGATCTTTTGAGGTTAAAACTTGATAATTCTGTGTGTAAATATCTCTTTTAATTTTACTTCTTTCAACACCCAACCATGTGACTTTTTCCATTTTCAAAAAGTTTCCGTCCACATATGATTTTGTGGTCAGATCATTATTATTTGAAGGTGTTGCACTTGATAAGACTTTATTTGATCCCATATTCAAGTTTCCAGTCATTGTTCCACCTGTTAAAGATAATTTTTTAGCATCTTGGTCATCCACATATTTTTTACGGGAAAGATCTTTATCACCTGTGGGATCTGAAGTTGTTTCAATTTTATTATTTCCCATTACAATATTTCCAGACATTGTTCCTCCTGTTACTGATAATTTTCTAGAATCTTGGTCATCTACATATTTCTTCCTACAAAGGTCTTTATCACTCACAGGATTCTTAGTTGTTGTAATTTTGTTATTTCCCATTATAATATTTCCAGTCACTACACCCCCTGTTTTTGGTAGATAATTTGACCCTGTATGCCCTGTGACTAAATCATCCACATATTTTTTTCTTGCCAAATGTGAATTTTGTGATGGATCAACTGATGTTATTATATGATTTGATCCCATATTAATATCTCCTTTCATTTCACCACCTGCAGTGGAAAGTTTTCCTGTCATATCAGATTTTAAAGATTCATGCTTACTTTGATAGCCATAGAAGAAACTCATTTATTAATAACTATTTCTAATAAAAAATTTCCTATAGAAGAAGAATTATTTCCTTCCACTTTGAATTTTATTTCATTATAAATTCCATTTGATAATTTAATTCCTTTTGTTTCTTCAGAGGGAGGATAAATTCTAGAAACACTGCCTTTTAGTATTTGGTGTGTTGTTATTGGAATTTGTATAAGAATGTCACTTCTTTTCCCATTTACAAAATTTTTACTTTTATCAATCATGTTACAACTTATGTTTACATATTCCAAATTATTGTTGATATTAGCTACACTGTCACCTTCTGTCAATGTATTTGGAGATATGACTTTATTCTCTGGAAATCCTATAATGGGTCCAAATGTTTGTAAATTTAACTCTTTATCAGATTTTATTTTACATTTTCCACTATGATCCACTTGCTCCAATTCTATATTCCCAACATTTTCAAATTCGGTTTTTAAAATATTAAATGTATAATATCCATCTTTGAAATTAATTTTTGTATTTGCACCTTGTGTGTCATAAGTATAATAAAAATTTTCATTCAAATTATCATAATTCCAAAAAATACTTATAGATTTTACAAGCATATATGAGCAACTGTTTAATATGATTGGATCATCTAACGTGATTGTTTTTCCAGAATTTTCATTTTATGGTATGTAAATTTTTAAAGATATTGCCATTTATTTTATAATAAATATTTTGAAATTAAAATTCCACCGACCATCGATAAAGATAAAATAATGAAATTTTCTTTAGATGTGGATGTTTTGGTAATATTTTTAGTTTCATTTGGTTTACAGGGTTTTTGTCATCTTTTTGGTCTACTTTAGATTCTTTTTGATCACCCAATTTTTCTAATTTTTTCAACTCCAAATTGTATTGTTTTTTCACAGGAGATGAGGGCGTTTTTCCATAATAATTTAAATTTTTATTAATTCCAAAAACCATATTTTCTGATGAAACTTTTAGTTTATTATTGTAACCATCAATTGGATCTTTTAAAATAATTAAAGATGAAGGAATCAGCCATAAAGTCGGTGAAATTGCTGTATTTAAAACCACATTGGTTGATGAAATTGCTTTATTCATATTATTGATCCATGTTGCTGAATCATAATTTATAATAGAATCTTCAAAAATTCGTCTAAAAACTTTTTGGGTTTCCAATGCTGATGCTTTATTTGAGACTATGCTTTGTCTAGTTCTTGCTTGTGAACCAAGAATTGCATAAATATATGCTTCAATACTTTGATTCAATAACTCGGTTCCCTTTTTTACTAATCCATCCGAAATTTTTGGAATGAATTTTTTATAATCATTTTGTGTGTCTCTAATTTGACCTGGACCATGTTTATATCTTTTCCATGGACTTACACCTACAACGTCTTGCCCTAATGCTTCATTTTTTATCTTCATAATTTCTTGATAGGTCCATTTTGGATAGTGATCCTTTAAAAAACCAGCATTAAATTTATAAAAGGTTTTATAATCACCTTTTCTCAGTTGCCACATAATCCTTCTAACTGTAAAATATACATGAAATCTCATAAAGGATGTAATTTGTTTTGGAACATGATCTGAAAATAATAAATGTTGTATTGAAATTCCACATCCATAAGTTGCAATCCATGTTCCTATAATGCTTTGAAAATATGTCTCATTAAGTTACCATTTTGCATTATCATTTGTAGTTATATTTAATCCAGGTAAATTGCTTTGAAAATAATCTGTATTGTTTACATAAATCCTAAACTGGTTAATAGGATAACCTAAAACATATTGAGTTGGGAAATTATCCCAATAATAATTTTTTCCTGTATAATCAACATGTCTTTTTCCTTTTGGTAATTCATTAATATTTCCTCCGATTTTCCAAATTTTTGGAAAGTGTTCAATAGGTTTATTAATATATAGATATTTGGTTGCATTTGGATAGCTTTTAAATGCATCACTTTCAATATCAGTTTGAATATATTTATTTTTTATAAAATAAATTTTTGCTCCATTAAAACTTCCGTCTTTTGTATAATCTTGCATAAATTCAAATTTTGATAAATCTGCATAAGGATATTTTTTTAAAAAATTTTCTTTTAATTTTTTATCTACAATTGCTTGTTCTTTCTTAACAAGATCATAATATTTTCCATAAAATTTTTTTGAAGCTTGTTGTTGATTCATTCTTTATTTAATAAATAAATGAATTCTAGTTTGAAAGACAAAGAAATTGTTATTGAACAAGAGTTGAGAGATATTTACTACAACCCAGAAACAGGTTATCAATCTGCGGAAAGACTTTATCAAAAAGCAAAAGAAAAGGGATTAAACGTTAGTAGAAAAATTGTGAAAGACTGGTTAAAAACACAAGATACTTTTACAAGATACAAACCAATTGCTAGAAGTTATAAATTCCAAAGAACATTTGTCAAAGATTTAGCTGATCAAATACAAATGGATTTGGTTGATATGGGAAAATATAAATACCAGAACAAAGGATATTATTGGATACTGACAGCTGTTGAAATTTTAAGTAGATATGCATTCGCTATTCCTGTTTACAGAAAACATACTGAAAACATGACAAAAGCTGTGGATGAATTACTAAAACAATTTAAGGAAAGATTTGTTAAATACCCAAAAGTTGCTCAATTTGATGAAGGAAAAGAGTTTTACAATGTAGGTGTAAAAGAACTATTGAAAAAACATAATGTTGAATATTTTTCTACAAACTCAGGTAGAAAAGCAGCTATAGTTGAAAGATTCAACAGAACTCTAAAAACATCCATGTGGAAATATTTCTATAGCAAGGGAACTTATAATTGGATTAGCATTTTGAGTGAACTTGTAGATAATTATAACCATACTAAACACAGTAGTATATTAATGAAACCTGCTGATGTAAACAAGTCTAACAAAGACCAAGTGTGGATTACACTATATGGTCACCCATTAGGAGATTTACCTTTACCTAAATTCAGAATTGGTGATACTGTTAGGATTTCTAAATATAAGAATATCTTATATTATCACTAGGTGTCTATAACTGAAATGAGAATGCAATATTATGTGGTCAGCGGTTTCTTAGTTAATTTATTCAAAATTGTGGTCATGATGTCTTTCTTTGGTTTCCATGACAACGAGGGGAGGGGTATTTTTAAAGTGACCACACCCATATTTGAAAGTGACCACGCCCTAGAATGGAATGTCGCCTAACCGTTGTTTTACCAGTTTGCATGGCAACTTCTCATGCATGCATAGTAGGTTGAAATTGACACTGAAAAAATTCCGAGTGATTTTTACCGGTTTCCATAGCAACTTCTCGCAAATGCACAGTATGTCAAAATCGACATTTAGAAAAATTTCGTGTGTTTTTGAAAAGGGCCACGCCCTAGAATGGAATGTCTCGGAACCGGCATATTACCACTACTGTAATATCAAGGGCTTCTGTTTCAGGGGCAATAAGATACAACAGCAATCGAAAACAACCTCAAAACTTCAGTTTTCTCCTGTTAACGGAAAATCCTATGATTTACTTTTTTTCGCGAGTTCTCCAAAACTTATAATAAACAAATCTTATCTCGTGATACCAATAAGGTGACATTTTAATTGACAATTTTTAAACTTTTTAAGAAAATAATAAGTCACCCTACAGTAGAAATTATCACGTAATTCTGCTGTTTTATTTAAGTGTTTAAACATCCGCCGAATGAATTGCGAGACTGAAAACAATTTTTACAAATTTCTACAAATTTTAATGACTGCAGTTTGAAAAATCGTTTTTTTCTGCTGCAGACAGTAATACGTTAGAGCCCAATTTTTCAGACAAGAAAGCATAATCAATCATGCATCATGCGTTGTTTGAGGGTTGATCATATGCGGAGCAAGCAAAGCAAGGAATCAAAATTTGAGAGCTTCTAAGGCAGTTCTGAACCGACGTAGAAAAAGTTTAAAGGTAGAACTCAGCCAAAAAAACAAGAGAAGAAGGTACAGACGCTTCGAGCGAAAAACTTTTTTGGGCTGTAATGAAGAGTTTTCACTCGAAATGTAAATACCTTGCTCTCTCGTTTTTGGAAGAATACCTTTAAGCTTTTTCTATGTCGAATCAAAAATCCATGTTAATGCGTAGTGAGTTATGCCTGTTAGTATTTTGTTAAGACAGGACACACACTATTCTTCTCCACATGATACTCTTGTTTTAGCTAGCAAAGAAAACAGAACAATGCCAAAAGGTAGAGAAAAGAAAATTCTCGACCTTTGTTTTGTAGAACCATCATCAAGTCTTCGTCACAACTCCAACAAAATTTATCATGAACATCGATTAAACTTTTTGTTCTTCTTTCCATATCCTGTATAGTAACCACGGATTTTTAATCGCAAGATTCAAACCTCCTTTCATAACTGACAAGAACAAGAAAAATACAAATTTCAGCGTCGCTGCCTTGTTTTTTACAAATTTAAAATACATGCTACTCTTCTGACACCGTCTCACTCACGTCTATATGCATTCTGATGCTAAATGTTGTTGATAACAACCTGAGAATGTGTTCAGTCACCTTTAAGATTTGAAAGTTTTTGGAGGCTCCTGGTTACCTTGATATCTACAGAATTAAACGAGCAGAATTTTATTAAACGCGCTTACTGTTCCGAGTTGACTCGACAGCTAAACTGGTAGAGGAACCGTCGGTTAAACCAAAGATGTAGTCTGTTTTGATGATATGATTGATTGGTACCTTTATACCTTAATGATGGAGAACAGAAGAAATAATTATAATTACATTAGGCATGTATTACAGTATAAGGTATTAATTTACTTTACTCTTGCTTTAGCTTGATAACTTGGGTATGATGAAACTTTATAAACCTTAGCCACTAAACTTTGATTAATACTTCACTCAACAGAGTGATTCATCCTATGAAAGGCATTTATTTAAAGGTGACTCGGTATTGTAATTATGGAGATGTGACCGACGAAGAAATTACCTGTTAGGTGACTGAGATATATCTGCCAAAACAATTGCAGGGGAAACGTTTTGAAGTAGGGAAAAGATTTAAATGTTCAATAAAAGTCTACAGAAAAAAATTGCTGAGGACTCTGTCGAAAAGCAGACTGAGGATATTAAGCATTCTTTGAATCAGTCAGTGTTTTATCAGTTGCAACATAGAAACCGGAAATCAAACTAACAACCAGCCATGCATCTAAGAAACCAGCCAGAGAGCAACTGAGACTGTTTTAGCTATTGTTAAATGACACATTTACAAAGTGATGAGCGGCGCTACTATCGTGAGTGAAGAAAAAAAAGAGGCGACTCTCTTATGCTACCATTCCTGATTTTTTCTATTTTAAGTTCTTGCTCCTCTAGTTTTGAACTTTTGCATCGAAAGAGTTTACAAATTAACAAACTAAACGCTTTACTATTTGGAAATATCAGATCTGTTAGAACAATGTTTTCACTTCCTTATTGTTTCGTTACTTGTTCTTATGAACTTGATAAATTTTTGTAAATACTAAGTCAGCAGTAAGCACTATCGCCATCAACATTTCTTTTGGAAACTTTCAGTATTCTCTACAACCATATCCAAACATTTATCCGTGTTATATCCTAGAAAATGGAAATATCTGGAACGAAAGTCAATAGAAAATAGCCATTTCTTGCTAAATTAGTTTTAGAAAACCTAACTAATGGTGATATAAGGTGGTTATATACCTTATAGACGTCGATATTTAACGGACAGATCGGGCACGGGGTGGTAAAAATTGGGATATTCTAGCCTTCCAGTGTAAATAAACTGTCCATAAATTCCACCAAAAACATGTGTCTTACATGGATGTTAACTGTGGTTTTTGTGCTAAAGATTTAGTCCTGGTTCAATGAACTCTAATTTATATCTCACGTGAAGGAAACACATCTTTTCCAGCCGAATGCGAAACAATGCTTTGTATATGCGCATATTATAAATTGTACTTAAATCCATCTAATTCTAACTCTTCACTAACCTCTAGCCCTTACCTCTATGTCTGTCTGTTCTTGTAGTTGTACCTATACATGTCATATACATGCATGTCAACAAAGAATCAAATTCTTTTGGAGAACACCACTTTTGTTTATCTGGTCAAACGTATGACTAGACGATTATTTACCCATTTCTGACAATATGTATATATCCCAATTATGAGTGATATCGTCTGGTGTTAGTCAGTGTAAAATACTAAGATTCCATGACAATATGGAAAGCACTAGATACCACAAAATTAATAAATCCAGTTGGTAGGGTCGCATCGAACAAATGAACAAGATGCTCTTACTGAAAATCTGTTATTAAGCACCTATAGCGAAAATGACTCAGTTTGTCATAACTCTATTATTGTGTTATTACTGTTATCCTTCCTGACCTTAATTTCAAAAACAAAGTCTGAAATATGCACCAATCTATAATGTCCAATGCTATAAAATATTTCATAAATGTTCCTACCAAATTTCGTTTTGGCATTACAGTATCTCCAAATCTACCTTTTTTGGAATCATCTTAAGGGTAATATGAAAAGAAAATTTAATAATATAATTGGATAATCATAATTTTTTACCTTCGAGTATTCAACATCCTGAAATTAGATATTTAGGGACCAGAAGTAATAGCACTTCTTACATGCCGTTTAAAGCAACTCGTGTGTCTTTAAAGGCAAAAAAGTAAGGTAACTCTCAGCAGTCTTGATTGGGGGGAAGATAGGTTCCAAATAATTTGAATATCGCATTTCTTGAAATTAAAACCATTCGAATACTTTTCACTACTAATCATTGCTTCATTATTTGAAATAAGTTTTTTCATTAAAGTATGAACTAGTTAGGTTGACTGTTACTGTTCTTGTTGTTGCTGTTGCCTTTATTTAGTTATTCCGTTATGCTGCGTTGCTGGGAAACAAAGCCTGAAGATTGGCCTTCGTTTACATCTCTCATGAAAACGATGCAAAAGTTGGAAAGAAAACACCAAAACGGTCAAGAATGGCTGCCGGTCAGACGTGTTTTAAACTGCTCCTATTTTATCTGCATCTCGTCGTTGTCTTCGAGTATCCTAGTCCTGTTAACCATCCTTTGCAAGATTATGTTCGATTAAGAGATCGCTTTGGCCTTTCATGCGGCAATACAAGAAAGGATGGATCAGATTGGGAAGGATTGTGTTGGCTCTATTCTCGGGATAGAAGTGGTCACCCCCATATTGGTCTCGGTGCGGGAAGAGCATTTTGCATCGAACATGGAAGGAAACCGAACACATCATTCTTCCTGGCTATTTTAATGCTAAGCGGGGATATCTGCCCCAACCCTGGCCCACGTAATATCATGGATCCATGCGGTATTTGTAAAAAGGCAGTGAGAAACAACCAACGCGGTATCTGCTGCGATCTGTGCAATACCTGGTTTCACGTAAGAAGGTAATGTTTGGCCATGCAGTTTGGAAGCTTTCGAACGTATACCGAAAAAACTGATCTCCAGTGGCTTTGTAAGGAATGTTCCGAGTTGCCGAGGAACGTAAATGATTCCAGTATAACTGTAGACAATTCTAACTTTATCATGAGCCGACCAACCGACGTATTCGCTACCGTCAACAACAGTCTTCGGAAATTCCCTGGTCTGAAAATGGGACATATAAACGTGAACGGTCTGAGAGGAAAACTGCCTAAAGTTCGCATGTTATTAATTAAAACCAGCCTCGATATTTTGGCCGTATTGGAGACTAAGCTGGCGAATGATAATACCGATGATGAAATTGGAATTGAAGGGTACTTTACAATTCGGAAAGATCGCGATGGAAATGGCGGTGGCGTCCTTTTGTATTACAAGGATTCCTTAGCAGCCTATGAAGAGCTTAAGATGCAAGTCCATCATTCTATCGAAGGAGTATGGATAAACGTAAGAAGCCAATCCCAAACATGGTTTTTTGTTTGTGTGTATAGACCACCGCATGATCTGTCCTTTTATGATACTCTCAACGATATGCTAGAGAGGATCTGGACTACCCGGAAAAACATTATAATTATGGGCGATTTAAACTCTGACCTATCCTTGAGAAAGAAAGAAGGAGTGGAAACTCATCTCGGTAGACGACTTCTACTCATATTAAACACATAGGGATTAAAGTGTGTCATAAAGGAGCCAACCGGAATTTTGGACGAAGCACAAACATTAATTGACTTGATAATTGTTAGCCAGGCTGACAAAATCACTACAGCTGGTGTCCCCCACTTGGGAGTATCTGACCACAGCTTTGTGTATGCAAATTTGCGAATGAGGAAGAAGAAAAATCCACTGATAACAAAGAACATAAATAATTATAGGAAATTCAACCAGCTGAAATTTAGAAACGATATCGATTGCGCCCCATGGAGTGTATGCGAGATATTCGATAATATCGAGGACCAGGTATGGGCTTGGCAGTACATCTATCAGGAAATTAGATCTGATCACATATCAACCAGGAAAGTTAGGAAGAGGGAAAACAAACTTCCATGGATAAGCAATGAGATAAAGAAAGAACAAAACAAGCGATACCAACTTTTAAAACTCTACCAAGTCAACAAAAACGCAAATACCTGGAGATCGTACAAAGCCGCTAGGAATCGAGTAAAGAAATTAATATGAGACGCGGAAATTTCATACTGGAGAGAACAATTTGCCGAAACCGAAAATAGTAAGACTATCTGGCAAGTGGTTAGGAGGGCGCAGGGTAAAGACACGAGGAAGCAAATTCCACTAGTATATAATAGCAATGGTAACACCTGACAAATGATTCCGACAAGGCTGAGGCTATGAATGATTACTTTGCAAACATTGGAACACAGCTTGCGGAGAAGTTTGCCTACGATCCTAACAATATGACTGATCAGTCCTTTGAGACAATATATAGAGTGACACCTACCAGGAGCCAAATTGGCTTGTCTAAAAAGCAAGTCAAGCAAAGGCTAATTAGCATTAAACAGAAAACAGGGGGCCCCGACAAAATAACGTCGCGTGAAATGGCGGAGGCTGCTCAAATGCTAATCGAAGGTCTCAGTAGTTGTAATAGTGGGGTTTCCAGCACATTTCAAAAAACTAGTCAAAATTTTTCTAAGTGTCGATTTTGACATACTGCGCATGCGCGAAGAGTTGTTATAGAAACCCGGTATTTCAACCTACACATTCTATTCTAGGGCGTGGTCCTTTTCAAAACTAGCCAAAATTTTCCCAAGTGTCGTAGGGGAATACCCTTTTCCCAAAACCTGTCAATCAAACCGAATGACGTCATTGATGACGTCACGTGGTTGACATGATGCAATGCATTCTGGGAGAAAGAGAAAACCGCTGACCAGAATGATTGCATTTTCAAGGTTTGAATCCAAATATATTTTCATAAGTGTCAATCATATCTTCCATATAATGACCATATGCTATCGTATCTATTTTATTTTCAAACACAATTCTTTTGTCATCTTTTGAAGATAATGCAATCTTTTCTATACTTTCTGTATACAAGTCATGATTTCTATGTCTTATTAGATTCATTTTTCTAGTTTCTTCTTTTTCATTAAACAAGCAATCTTTATAATCTTGAAATGTTATATCTTTTTTAATAACATTTTTCTTTACTCCTTTACATTTTTTCTCTTCACTATCACTCGTTATATAAGAATATAACTTTGATCTCAAACCAACAAATTCTTCAATCTGCTTTCCACCGCATTCATCTTTCATCATTCCAATTACTTTTTTATTGGCACCAGTTTTGATTCCACTTGGATGTTCTTTTGGATAATTACTTGTGTCAAACATTTTTTCAACATCCTCTGAAATATCTTTGTAAAAATCTTGTGTTTTGATTTCATACATTAAACTGTCGGTATCTGTGAAAAGCAAATTTGCATTTTCACCATATTTTGGTTTGATATAATTATAATGAAAGTTATACATTAGTGTCTTGCTTAGATCCAAAATACTCATTCCAAGATATATGGGTTTATTCAATTTAATTTTTTTCTTATGCATACGAATCGCTATTAAATTCTCAGAAAATATAGTTCGTCTTTCGAAACTAGTTTTACTAAATAATTTCACCGCTTTTTCTTTTTTGCTACAAAGTTTTATATCAACTCTGTTTCTAACATTTTCCATTGTTTTTCCAAAAACAGAATTATTCATAAGTTTGAAAAAGTCTTTTTCAAAATCATTCTTTCCTTCTCTTCTTAGCTTTGTATTCAAATCTATATATTTCTTCATAAAGTATTCTTCTTGAAATTTCACTCCTTTGTGAATTTTTAACACTTTCAAACCAAGACTTTGATATAATTTCAAGTTTTCACAATGTAGTATATATTTCTTTTTATCTTTCAGATTTGGAATTAGTTTCTCCTCATTTCCAATTTTCATTCTTTCTGCAGCCAGAGGATATTCATTATGCAAATCATGAAGATATTCTGGATATTCTAAATCTACTTCTAATATACAAGGAATATTTTTCCAATTTTCCAACTCCTTTTCATCCATCCATTCGAAATTTCTAACAGGAAGTGGTTTTGACATTGCCCATCCATATAAATTGTTTGCATCTAAATAGGGCATATATTTTGTTTCTTCATTTGGATTAAATTTTTCTCCCATGTATGGATTATTTGCTTTTGCATATCTTTTTGTGATTGTAGAAATTCCTCCTCTGATTCCATTTTCAACCATAAGATACATATTTGGATCAGATAACAATTCCAACTCCACTCCTGTCATTTTTAACATTGCATCCCATGCAAGACCTGGAGAAGTAAAATACCAAGCTGGATCCGATCCATAATTTTCTTTACAAACTTTTCTAAAATTTTCAAAAACATCAACAAGCAGCAACACATCTGTTTTCAAATACAAATCGTGATAATCTCTCATATTTTTTATATTAAATTTATCCCGAACCTTTTTAACATGTTGATAATCTGTTTTACTTATATTTTCGTTATTCAACTTGGAATAAAATTCATCTATTGAAGGTAATCTCTCTTCTTTTAATTTTTCAAACGAATCATACCAATCATATGGAAAAACTCCTTTTCTTCCCAACAATTTTCTTTCTTCTTCATCTTTGAAAAATCTTTTCAAAATACACATTTCATCCGAGTCTAAATTTTTAGACAATTTTTCTAAACTGCTTGCCATGAATTTAAAACTGTCTATGAATCTTAATTGTCTTTTAACATAAACAATTTGTTGATTTTCTCTGTTTACAAATTTATCTACAAGTATATCTTTTGAGAAGGAAATATATTTTTCTTCTGTTTTAGGTATACAATTAATTTCTCCTTCTGTAAATCCAAGCATTTTAATAAATAAATGACAATCATAATTTTGTAAATTGTGGAAAATAACTGGAATGAATTTAGGTTTTTTCATCTTTGAGTTGCAACCACAACAAGCTGCTCCTCTATATTTTCCAGTGAAATGACAATGGTCTTTGACCTTTTCCACTTCTTTTTCAAATACAATTCCACAAGCATAACATTTCTCTGCATTTTTAAAATCTTTTTTATCCTCTTCTTTCATCAAAATTCTTTTTGGAAATTTAAATTTTTCATATATTTTTCTAACACTTTTTTCCAAACTTTTTATAAATTTCAAAGAAACATTGTCATCTTCAGATTTTTTTGTATAATGTTTTAATTTTGGTTTAAACATGTTGTCATCAAAACATTTTATTAAATAACAATAACCAGACAGTTCATGTTTTTGAAATTGTTTTGTATTATCTCCAATGTTATTATCCACAGGTTTTAAAATGCTTTCAAAATCTGCATAAATAACAAAGGGGATATTATGCATTTTTTCATAATTTTTAAACTTTAATGTTTCTCCTTTTTCAGGATAAACAGTTTTTCCATGCTTGTATTTTTTGCAAAATTCCAAATGACCGTCAAGAGTTTTTTCGTGATTGAAATATTGTAAGCAATAATTACAAATATATATTTTTCCATTGTGTTTATTTACTTGATTTGAAAATAACCGACTCATTTTTTATCAAGCAATAATGTTTGTTGCCATCATTTTCTATTAATAAGATGTTCACATGTGTGTCTGCGTATTTGCTTACTCTCAGAGGAAAAATTTCTTTTTCTTTTTCTTCATAACCAAATACATTAATGGAGATATTATTATTTTTTTCAAACTTGTCTATATCTGAAAATCCGCATGGAAAATTCATTCCATCCAAATTAAATTTCTCAACTTTCTTTTTTAAGATTTTTGTTATTCTTCCCGGATTTTTCAAATTTGGATTTGTTTTCAAAATTTTATTTATTCCAACACACCACAGGAAACATTTTTGGTCATAATTTTCTGGGTTGATAATTGCATTTTTATCCCTCAAGAATTTTGGAAGCAGAAGATAAGATGATGCATTCAAAATATTAATTTTGTTAATGTTGAGGATTAATTTTAAACCTCTTTGAAATTGCCATTGACTCCCTTTGTTTAAAAATTCTTCAAAACTTTTAATAATTTTATTTTCCATTTTTTCATATATTTCATCAAAATATGATCCTCTGAAAACTTGTTGTTGATGACTATGAAAATGTGAATTGTCTATTGTGGTTTCTCCAGTCGAAGGATTTGCTTTTTTCATCAAACATACAAGAGTCAGTTGTTGCTTTGTCATTGGATTTTCTTGAAACTTTTCCAACACCAATGCTTTCACTTTTTCCAACAACTTTAGAGGATCATATAGAGATAGACCAAATTTTTCCAAATCCAATTCATATCTTTTTGTAACTTTTAATGCTTCTTTATCCAATTCAAACTCCATCTCTTCTTTTTTCCAAAATACATCAATAATGGATTTTCTTTTAGTTTCTCATACCAACTCTTTTGTTTCAATTTTGGTCTTCCAAGTTTTTTCTTGAATTTGTCAAAAATTTTTAAAATTTTATTTTTTAATTTTTCTTCTTTTGTATATATTCCTTTCTTCTCATATTTTCTTTTTGGTTTTTCATATTTTGTTGGTTGCAAAATTGTAGAGGGAATAGGAATAAGGTTAGACACTTTTTTAGTGGCTTTTTTTAAAGAAATGAGTTTCTCATTACCACTCATTTTTATTACTAATGTTTAGTAATAAAAACAAAAAAATAGATTTTATGTTTTTTTAATTGTATTGTATCTTTAAAATTGTTTATAAACTTTGTAACCCAAATATCCTCCTGTTATTCCAATTAGAAGGGAAAAAATATTTTGATATTCTTTCATCTCTTTTGAAGGTTTATAATAATTTTCAAGTTGTGGTTTTGTTTCATTTGAAGCATCAATTTCATTTTCCAAATATTTGACTCGATTCAAATTTTTCCTAAATTTTCTAAAGATTTGTTTGTTTGATTCAAATCTTGATTTGCTTCTATTGCTTGTTGTCTTAGTTTTTGTATCTCTTGTTTTCTTTCCATTTGCTTTTCAAACCATATTTGTTTTTCTCTTGTAAGGTTTTCCATTGCTTCATTATGTCTTTTTATTTCTTTTTCATAACCAGAGTGATTTAATTTTGAGAATAAAAATCCTGCTCCTGCAAATGCAACAGCATTAAATAATCCTCCAACAACAGTTTCCATCTTTTTATTTATGAATTTTTAAAAGGATCTGATGGAATCCATTTTTTATCCTGCATATATTTAATTCCAAGCGTAGACAATCCAACAGCTGCAGCAAGTTTTAAAGTTATCAAAGTTGCTGGAGTTGATAAACCATCACCAATTGCTTTTCTTGTAACCATTCCAACACCAACTGCTCCCAATGTAACCAAAGTTGAATCAAACAATTCATTCATTGCTTGTTTTTTATTCATTTCATTACTCATTTATTTATATATATAAAAAAAAAATTTTAAAGATTTTCTAAACATTTTCTTTTTTTGGAAACAAAAATCTCATTTTCTTTTTCTTCTTTGATTTCCTTGTTTTCTTTTTCTTTTTTAATTTCTCTCTTATCTTTTTTCCATGAATAGTATAATCCAACAACTGCAGCAAAAAGCGTTACACCTCCAACAAAATAATTAAAATTTAAATAATCTAATATTTCTCTTTTTGTTTTTGATGCATTTTCTCTCTCTTTTGCTTTTCTTGCTTTTGCTTCTTTTGAAATTTTTGCAAGTCTTTTTCCCAATTCCACTCTTTTGGGATCTTTGATTTTAACAGATTTTTCTGTTGAAGTTATTTTTCCCTCTTCTTCACTCATATTTATTTAGAGGAAAAAATTATGAAAAAACAACATCTTATTCAAAATCTATTCAAATCTATTTAAAATTTACTTGCAAGTTAATTCAAATCTATTCACCAGTTAATTCAAATCTATTTACAAGTTAATTCAAATCTATTCACCAGTTAACTCAAATCTATTCACAAGTTAATTCAAATCTATTCACCAGTTAACTCAAATCTATTCACCAGTTAATTCAAATCTATTCACCAGTTAACTTAAATCTATTCACCAGTTAACTCAAATCTATTCACCAGTTAATTCAAATCTATTCACCAGTTAACTTGAATCTATTTCAGTTTAAAGATATTTTATCACCTCTTCTTCATCAAAATCAATCTCAAATTTCTTACAGAGGAGATAGTGATTTAATAGAATTTCTGGATATTTCATTTTTCTTGTTGAAACATAAACATATAATATTTCTCCATCAAATTGCCCATGGTCTTTATTTTTTGATCCAAGATAAAATTTCATATTCTTTTCTGTAGACATGTTATAACTTGTTAAGAAGGAAGCAATTTCTTTTCCATTCACATATAAATTTCCCTTCTTAATACTACTGTTATTATTTTGATCCCAATGTATAGAAAGACATTAATTTGTTAATTTCTTTAGCATTTGCCTTCAATTCCCATTCATTATTTGGAACTGAATTTATACTTGAATTTGTGATATATAAATTTGAAGAAATGTAAGAAATACCAAAATGAAAACTAAGATTACCACTTGATGTTTAATAATGCGTTATTTTAAACAACAATACTTCCTTGTTAGATGAATTTAATGATTTTAAACCATATACAAAATAAAAATTCAAATATTGATTTGATGAAATATTTTGTGAAGTATTCAAATTTAAATTATTGCTATTATTACCAGGATATTGAATACAATAAAAATTATTATTAATTGTGGATTTTTTGAAAAATGGTTGTTTATTTGTATCATCTTGTTTGAAATTCCAATCCTTTTTTCTTGACAAATTTAAAAGTTTTTCAACCTTTTTATTGTTTCCAATGTATTCTATATAATCAACCTCATCTCTAACATAAAACATTCCTTCATCATCCATTTGAAGAAGATACAAATTTGAAATGGTGTTTGGAAGCGACCAATTTGTTACATATTTTTTATTCACAACATGTTGATCAGAAGAAGGAGAATAATTTGCGGCATGAATAATATTGTGATTTCCCATATCCAAGTCTCCAGACATTCTTCCACCTGAAAGACTTAATTTGAGATTATCCGCGTCATCCACATATTTTCTATGCGTTGAATCTTTTGAATCTACAGGGTCTTTCAAGTTTGTGAGTTTATGATTTTGCATATTAACATCTCCAGTCATGTTTCCTCCGGATAGATTTAATTTTGTTGCGTCAACATCGTCTACATATTTTTTATTAACCAAATCAGAATCATCATTTGGAATAGCTGTGGAATGAATAAAATTTGTTTACATGTCAAGATCACCGGTCATACTATCACCACTTTTTGATACTTTTTTATCAAATACTTTTAAGAGGAAAGATTTTGTTTTTAAAGAAAAATCATCTTCAAACACAACACTCATTTATTTTATATATATTTTTTATGTTGCTGTTAAATAACTAACCCATACATCAACTGTTACACCTGATTCATTTCCAGAATGACTAATAAACATCCAAGGACAATTGATGATTTTTGCAACAAGTAAACAAGAGACACCACCATTATTAATCATATCTCTTGCTAAAAGAGTAGAAACTTTATTTGGATATCTTTCTGTTGCAGATCTACCAACTTTAATTTGGATATCATATGCATGTCTAAGAGGGGAAGATGCAACTGTAACTGCTAAAGAAAGTAAAATATAGTCATCAGGTAATTTAAAATTACCAGATGAATCAGTTAGATTTTGTGTGGTTGCATTACCAAGTCTAGCATGTAATAATTTTGCTTTACATTTTAATCTAGATGTATTTATTTTAGAATCAACATAATTTAAAACAACATTTTTTGTTTTTGAAGTCAAGTCGTCATTAAATACAACACTCATGTTTTATTTATATGTTTGTTGGATCGTGATCAATATTGAATAAATTACAAAGAAGATAATGGTAAGTCAAAATTTCTTTATTTGTCATTTTTTGATATTTCAAAACTGAAAAAAATGCAATTGAACCATTCAGAGGAAAATAGTTGGAATTTTTCAAATCTCCTAAAATTAATTTTACATCTCCTGTTTTATCAAGAGATTCGAACCAACATATCTCTTTACCATTAATATATAAATGACTTTCCTTTGTTTTTGGTGTTGTATAATTATCCCAATGTATACTTAGACATATCCATTTATTTAATTCACCACCTTTTGCTTTTGTTTTATATGCTGTATATGGATATTTAAAATTGTAAGAATCTGGACCAATAACTAGCCAATCATTTTTAGTTCCAGAAATAATCATACTTTTAGCTGAACCCACAGTATTTCCAAAACATATAAATTTGTCATATCCTCCATTATCGTTACCAAAAAGAGCACATTTTAGAGTATTTGATCCAGATGCACTATTTAGTTTATAAACAACAAAAACATTAATAATGTCTTTTTTCCCTGTTATTGCGTTGATGTTAGAATCTGAAATCATTCTATTATTATTAAATTTCAAAAAATATTTATTATCCAGCTTTTCATTTTCCAACCATAAAGAAGGTTGAAGACTTTTTGTTGTTTGTTTAAAATTTTTTCCTTCTATTCCATAATCAACCAACTCTTTTACTTTCCCACCATTTCTTTCAAATAATAAATCATATGCTGAATCATATTCAACAAAAAACAAGTTATCAAATTTTAGAGGAAAATTATCTTTTAAGATTGAAAGTGTAATATGATCATTTAAACTATTATCCACATATTTTTTTCTTACCAAATGATTATCATCTGTTGGGTCTGAAGTTGTTACAATTTTATTATTTCCCATTGTAATATTTCCTGTCATTACACCTCCTGTTAAAGAAAGTTTTTTAGCATCTTGGTCATCCACATATTTTTTGCGGGAAAGATCTTTCTCACCTGTAGGATCTGCAGTTGTTGTAATTTTATTATTTCCCATTACAATATTTCCAGACATTCTACCACCTGTTACTGGTAATCTTTTAGCATCTTGGTCATCTACATATTTTTTCCTTGCCAAATGTTTAACACCTGTAGGATTCTTATTTGTTGTAATCTTGTTATTTCCCATGCTTATATTTCCCGTCATAACACCACCAGTTTTTGCTAAATAATTTGACCCTGTATGACCTGTTACTAAATCATCTACATATTTTTTTCTTACAAGATGAGAATTTTCTGTTGGATCCGCAGTTGTTAAAATATGATTATCTTGCATGTTAATGTCTCCAGACATTTCTCCACTTGTTGTTGGAAGACCTCCAATTCCTATTTCTTCTTTTTTATATCCATAATACAAACTCATATTTATTTAATAAGAATTTCTAATAAAACATTTCCAATAGAAGAAGAATTATTTCCTTCGACTTTGAATTCCAATGTGTTGAAAATTCCATTGGAAAGCATGATTCCTTCATTTTCTTCAGAAGGAAAGGAAGAAACAGATCCTTTCAGAGTTTGGTCGGAAGGAATTGGAATTTGAAGCAAAATGTTGCTTCTTTCTCCATTCAAGAAATTTCTTGATGCTTTGATGAGGTTGCAATGAATATTCACATACTCCAAACCGTTATTGATATTCACAACTGAATCACTTTCTGTCAGAGTATTTGCGGGAATTTCTTTGTTAGAAGAAAAACCATAAATGGGAGACAAAGTTCTTAAATTCATTTTTTTGTCTGATTTTATTTTACATTTTGCTGTGTGATTTTCTGCTTCCAATTTTGTATCTCCAATTTTTTCCATCATATTTTTTAATGTGTCAAATGTATAATATCCTTCTTTGAATGCAACTTTTGTATTGCTCCCATCTACATCATAGTTGTAAAAATAAGATTTGTCTAAATTATTATAATCCCAAAAAATACTTGCAGATTTTACAAACATTTTATGGCAATCATTCAAAACAAGTGGTTCATCTAACTCAATTATTTTTCTCTTCTCTTGTTTTGAAATGTATATTTTAAAAGACTTTGTCATATATTTAGATATATTTTGAAACTAATACTCCACCAACAATGGCTAAAGATAAAATGATGTAGTTTTCACTTGGTATTTTTGGTTTTTCAATATTTTGCCAATCTTTTTTAATTCCATATTTGGTTTTTTCATTTTTAGTTTCATTTTTGGTTTCATTTTTAGTTTTATTTTTAGTTTCATTTTTAGTTTCATTTCCCTGTAATTTTTTTTCTCCACCATAATAATTTAATGTCTTGTTTATTCCAAAAACCATATTTTCATTAGATACTTTGAGTTTATTATTATATCCTTCAATTGGATTTTTTAAAATAATCAGAGAAGAAGGAATTAACCAAAGAGATGGAGATATGGCTGTATTGAGAATAACATTTGTTGCAGTAATTGCTTGATTCATATTATTAATCCATGTTGTTGTATCATAATTTATAATAGAATCTTCAAAAATTTTTCTAAAAACATTTTGGGTTTCCAATGCTGATGCTCTATTTGATACAATACTTTGTCTAGTTCTAGCTTGACTTCCTAAAATTGCATAAAGATATGTTTCAATGCTATGATTTAGCAATTCACTTCCTTGTTTTGTTAATCCATTTGAGACTTTTGGAATGAATTTTTTATAATCATTTTGTGTGTCTCTAATTTGACCAGGACCGTGTTTATATCTCATCCATGGTCTTACTCCAACAACGTCTTGACCTATATATTCATTTTTTATTCTCATAATTTCTTGATATGTATACTTTGGATAGTGATCTTTTAAAAAACCAGCATTAAATTTATAAAAGGTTTTATAATCACCTTTTCTCAATTGCCACATAATTCTTCTCACTGTAAAATATAAATGAAATCTCATAAAAGATGTAATTTGTTTTGGAATGTCTGCTGAAAATAACAAATGTTGTATTGAAATTCCACATGCATGAGTTGCTATCCATGTTCCAATAATACTTTGAAAATATGACTCATTTAGAGACCATTTTGCATTATCATCTGTAGTTATATTTAATCCAGGTAAATTGCTTTGAAAATAATCTGTATTGTTTACATAAATCCTAAACTGATTTATAGGATAATTTAAGACATATTGTGTAGGAAATTCATCCCAATAATATGATTTTCCTGTATAACCAACATGTCTTTTTCCTCTTGGTAATTCTTGAATACTTCCTCCAAGTTTCCAAATTTTTGGAAAGTTTGGTTTTGGTTTATTTATTGTTAAATATTTTGTCATATTTGGATCATTTTTAAATGTATCTGAATTTATATCTGTTTGAATATATTTATTGTTTATGAAATATATTTTTGATTCACTCCAACTCCCATCTTTCAAAAAATCAGATTCAAATGAAAATTTTGACATGTCTGCGAGTGGATATTGTTTTTTTAAATTTTCTCTCAGTTTTTTGTCTAGAATTTTTTCTTCTTTTTTGACAAGAGAATAATTTTTTCCAAAATACTTTCTTTCTTCTTTTTCCACATTCATTCTTTATTTTAATAAAAAGAAATGAAAGATGAAGAATTTGTTGTAGAGCAGGAATTACGAGACTTGTATTACAATCCAGAAACTGGTTATCAATCTGCATCAAGACTTTATCAAAAAGCAAAAGAAGAAGGAATAAATGTTTCTCTAAAAATTGTAAAAGAATGGTTAAAAACTCAAGAAACTTATACTATATTCAAACCCCTTGTTAAAAGACACAAATTTAGAAAAACTTTTGTAAAAGATTTGGGTGACCAGTTGCAAATGGATTTGGTGGATATGAAAAAATATAACAAGGAAAATAAAGGAAATTATTGGATTTTGACTGGGATTGAAATTTTAAGTAGGTATGCATTTGCAATTCCCATCTATAGAAAAGATAAAGAAAGCATGACTAAAGGAGTTGCAAAAATGTTAACACAATTTAAGAGGAGATTTGGAAAATATCCAATTCATATACAATTTGATGAAGGAAAAGAATTTTATAATGTAGGTGTAAAATCTCTTTTAAGAGATGCTTATAATATAAAATATTTCTCTTCTTATTCAACAAAAAAAGCAGCTATAGTAGAAAGATTTAATAGGAGTTTAAAAACAAGCATGTGGAAATGGTTTTATAAACAAAATACACATGAGTGGTTAAATGTTTTAGATTCCCTAGTTTTGAATTATAATACAACAAAACATAGAGAGATTAAAATGAAACCTGCAGATGTAAATGAAGAAAATAAACACCTGGTGTGGATAACTTTGTTTGGTCAACCTACAGGAGATTTTCCTTTACCAAAATTTAAAATTGGAGATAGAGTTAGAATTTCTAGATATAAAAATGTATTTACAAAAGGATATGAAGCTAATTTTACAAAAGAAATTTTTACCATTGTAAATGTGTTTTTTGGAGATCCAACCATGTATAAATTGGAGGATGAAGAAGGAGAAGAAATACTTGGAAAATTTTATCAACAAGAATTATCTCCTATTAAATAAATGGCAGAAGGTGGATTTGATGATATTGAAATGAAAAACAGAAATTTTGAAGAAGAAAGAGAAGAAGAAGGAGAAGAAGGAGAAACAAATTTAAAAGTGATGACGAATTGGAAAAAGAATATGGGTTGTTAAAAGGATTGAAAGGACTTATTCCAAATGTTGATATTCCTGATGTGAAAAAAGATGCTGGATCAATAAAAAAAATAGTTGCTAATGACAGGAAAAGAAGCTTTAAAGAAATATTTGATCTTCCTCTTAAAAAGAATTATGGTAAAAATTCACAAATATTGTTGGATGAAACGAGGTTTGAGAGGAGAGATAACAATGTAGAAATTTATTTTAAAGATAAAAAAATTGGAAATTATAAAAACAACAAACTCGATTTGTTTAGAAGATGGAATAAAAAAGGTGTAAATGAATTTAAAGATGTCATGTTGAAAGCAAGAGATGAATATTACTCAACACTAGATTTTACTTTTTATCAGCATATTGAACCAGATTGGAAAGATTTTGATTGGAATCCTAATCAAATTAAACAACAAGTTTTGAGTAATTCTATAGAAAAATTGGATGAAATTGTAGACAATTCCAGACAAAAAATATTAAATTTACAAGAAGATAATAGACTAAAACCTCCTCCAAATGAAATGAGAGAATTGAATAGTGTTTTTAATCCAGAAGGAAATAGTTTGGAAGAAAAATTAGACACTCTTGATAAACAATCTATATATTGGAGAAGAAGAGAAACACAAGTTACACAACCAGAAATGAAAGAATGGTATAGAGAAGCTGAAAGAGTCACAAAAAATCAAGCTGATAAATTAAGACTGGAAAATAATATGAAACCACAAGAAGAAACAACTGTTGATATTATTCAAAAAGAAATTGATACAACAGAGTTGGGAAGATATGAAAGATTTAAAAAGTGGGCAAAAGAAAATATGTTTGGTTTAGCCTCTAATGCAATATCTGTTGCAGGATTTGTTGCAACCATTATTACTTTGGCTAGAAGTGGATTGAGACAAACGGCTGAAGCAGTTGGAAAATTGGCTGAATCTATTGGAAATTTTGGAAAGAAATTTGGTCAAGGGATTACAGCTTTGCTAACTATAATTTCTCATGCATTATCATGGGGGGCAGCAGGTGTTGCTTTTTTAGCTAATAATTTATGGTTGATTGCAGTTGCAATTACATTGTTTTTATACTATGAATATAGAAAGAAATAAAAATTTTTTTGCTCTATATAAATAAATGAGGTCTGAGGTTTTGAATCCAACTTATAAAAAATCAAAAATGAGTGAAATTAAAGGAAACAGAAAGAGACATGTTGTGACACTGAATCCAAATAAAATAAATCCAGAAGAAGATTTATATGTGGATATTCCAAAACTGAATCCAAATTTATGTCTTGTTCCAGATTCTCTAAGATTGGTGTTTGATTTCAAAAATTCTAATACAAAATCTTGGTTTATGAATAATTTGTCAAAATTGTTAAAAAAGAGACTTGTGATTAAATTTGCTGGTGAAGTTGTTATGACAACACAGGAGAATCTTTGTTGGAAATTTATAAAGATTTGTGGAAACCAGATTATGAAAGAAATGAAATGATTGAATATGGAATTGCTAGTGAAAATTTGAGAAAACTCATTTCAAAAGATGATTCAGCTGCAACAAGTGGTGATTCACAAAAGGTGTCTGATAAACTCATGTTTGATACTCTTAATACAAAACAATGTTTGAAACTGGAGAAAATTCTTTCAGATCATGGATTATATTCTCCATATGGAATGATTAATAATTTCCAATATGTTGTTACTTTTCCTCCCTCTGATGAAATTATGGTTGCTCAAAGCGGTCAAAGTAAAGGAAATTATTCACTTGAAAACCTAGAATTGGAATATGAAACCATAGAAAACTTTGATTTAGCAAATGAAATTTTGTCTAATTATTCCACGGGAAGAAGTTTATCTTACAATTATGTAACGCTGATGAAAACAACAGAATGGGATAAAGATGCAACACTTCATAATGAAACTATAAATATTCCAAGAAAATCAATGAAAGCAGTTGTGTTGCTATTTAGAAACAAAACTGTTACAGACTCTGAAGAATTTGTTTATCCAAACATAACAGAAGTAAAAATCTCAGTAGAAGGAATTCCAAATTCTGTTAATTCACAAGGAATGCCAAAAAGATTTTTCGAAGAAGCTTATCGAGTATTTCATTGCGGTTTCACTCCCTGTGATTCTGTAATGTGTGTAGAAAAATTCTTTAAAGATTCTTTTGCATTGGTTGTAGATTTGAGAACATTGGATGATAATTTTGTATAATGAAATGGAAAAAAGCTGGTCAATACTCAATCTGGTCTCCTGTTGGAAATTAAGAAAACTGCAATAACAGCAAATGTAAAATGTCACATTTTTGTAATTAGTGATGTGTTGTTAAATATTGTGAATAAAGATTTGTCTTCTATTCAGTTTTAAATAAAAGAACAATAATAAAGATGGAAAAAATTACTTCACAAAAAAAAAAAACAGAAAAAACAAAATGAGTCAAAAATTACAACTGTTAAAAATTTCAGAAGAAGCAAAAGAAAGAAAATCTGTAAAAAAATTCAATTCTGAAAAGAAACCATTTAATATGATTATTGTTGGAATGACTTGAAGTGGAAAAACACATTATCTTTTGAATTTTCTCGAGAGAGAATATAAAAATTATTTTGATCACATTTTTTTGATATGCCCTACTTTTCAATGGAATAAAACTTATAAAAATTGGAAATATGATGAAGATGAAGATGTTATTGCTATTCCTTGTGATCAAGATGAGGTTGAAAAATACTTGAAAATTGTTGTTGATTTTTCAAGAGGAAGCAAGTCGCTAATTATTTTAGATGATGTTGCAAGTGGAAAAGATGTTAAAAATAGATGCAGTGAATTGGTAAAATTGGGATTCTCTGCAAGACATTACAATCTTTCTGTTGTTGTCATTACTCAACAATTGACTTCCATTGCAAAACCATTTAGAGAAAATATATCCAAATTGGTTACATTTTATAATCCAAATAAAAAAGATATGAAAACCATCCTCGAAGAATATTCAGGTGTGAGTAGTCGCAATGAGTTACAAAAAATCATGGAAAAATTAAAAAATAAACGCTATTCCAATTTGGAAATCTCTTTAATTTTTCCATATGGTTATATAATAAATGAGTAATAATAAAGATGAAAAAGAAATTCCAACAACCGCAAATTGTGAAAATCTTTCCTCTGAAGAAAAAGAAAAAGAAGTATCGAAAAAGCGTCAAGAATTGATTCAACTATCTGAAGACGGAGAAATTAGTCAATCTGTTGCAAGTTTGAAGAAAGCAAACGGAAAAGTTGTTTTGAAAATTTATGAAGAATATCAGAGACAACAAGCAGAAAAAGCAAACGCATTTTTAACAGATTTGTTGGTGTCAAAATTTGCAGATTTGCTTGGTGGATTGGAAGCAATTGAAAGCAGTGAAGAATTGGAAAAAGAATTGTCAAAAGATAAATTGTTGAGAAGAGATGTGAAATTTTTGGTTGAAAAGGTGACGCCTTTTCTTCCCTATCTTGGAATTCTTTCTGGTGGAATAACAGTTGGAAAACATATTGTGAAAAAGAAATACCATGGAAGTGAAGAAAAACAAGAATAAAAAAAAAGGTGTCTTTTGATTTTGTATGAAGAAATTCATACAAAATTTTTTATTTCCCATCTATTTTTTTCACCAATGAATTTATGATATCATCTTTTTGTTTTTCTTCCTCTTCTTTTTTCATGGTTTGAAATAACTTCAAGTGTTGATTATTTTCTGAATAATGCATTTCTGAAACATGATTTTTCCCAAAAGTCATTCCTGCTTCCATATCTTTCATTCCAATATCAAGATGGATTCCAATTATAAAACCTGACTTTTTAATTTTCTTGAAATTAACAGGAGGATAATTGTTGTTTTCTTGTTTTGGTTTTGGTGTTTTATTTCCCATTTCTTTTTTCTTTTTTTTTTATTTTTGCAAAGAATCATGGGGTTTGGTGACAACAATCATTCTGGTCAGCGGTTTTCTCAGTTTCCCAGAATGCATTGCAGCATGTCAACCACGTGGTTGATGACGTCATTCGGTTTGAGGAAAAAGGGATTGAAATACCGGTTTCCATGACAATTTCTCGCGCATGCGCAGTATGTCAAAATCGACACTTAGAAAAATTTTGACTAGTTTTTTGAAATGTGCTGGAAACCCCACTATTACAACTACTGGTCTCTTCAGCATTTTCCAAAACAGCATTCATTGTGGTATTTACCCTAGTAACTGGAAGATTGGAGAATTAGTTCCAGCACTTAAGAAGGGGATCAAGTCGGATTGCGCTAACTACAGACAACTGACAATGCTTAATTTAAACAGCAAAATCTTAGAAGGTATTGTTTGTGACTCTCTGGACAGCCATCTTGAAATGAATGGGCTTATACGCTCAAATCAATGGGGTTTCAAGAAAGAAGTCTATACTGAATCGCTGCTTCTGTATCTTACTGAAACATGGAAAAAGGCGATTGACACTGGCCATAAAGTTCGAGTTTTGTTCGTCGATTTCAAAAAGCATTCGACACTTTCGACCATAACATACTAAAATGCAAATTATCAGCTGCGGGCATTTCAGGTGAATTTCTTGAGTGGATCGTAAGTTACCTTTCCAACAGATCCCAATATGTCACTATAAATGGAGTAAGATCAAGGTTACGACCTACTGAAATCGGCATCCCCCAGGGTTCTCTCCTTGATCCCAGACTTTTCGCTATCTATGTAAACGATTTACCAGATTCGTCCTCGACTGGATTTATTCATATGTTTGCTGATGACACCACCATTTATTACATCGGGAGGGAAGTTGAAGAAATAGTTGATGCACTAAACCAAATATTAAACGATTTTAAATTGTGGTGTTATAGAAACCGTTTGACTGTACACAATGGAAAGATTGAGGCAATGTTGATTTGCAGCCACGCATTCATTGGTCCAATGAGACCTCTTATGTTTGGCAACTCCTACATCGACTTCACCACCAAATCTACTTGCTTGGGTATACTAATCGATCACAAGTTGAACTGGAAAAAGCAAATCAAATCCTTGCACGCCAAGTTTGGAGGGAAACTCAAATTTTTGAAAAAAATGAAAGGACTACCTCCGCGTGTACTTGAAGAAATCTGTTATAAAGGCATCGTTTCAAGTATTACCTACTGCATTGCCATCTGGGGATCTTGTTCATTGTCTACATTTAATGGATTGGAGCAATTGCATGTCAAAGCCGCTAAACTGATCCACAAACTGCCTAGTGAAACACCTGATTCAGAAGTTCTTCAACTTGTTAAATGGAAGTCGTTGAGCTATATCTACAAGCGTAGGCTTGCCTCCATTATGTACCAGGTGTACAACAACAATCTACCTGAGCAAATTGCAGTTTTACTCGGAACCCCTAAAAATGCTAATAATTATAACTTAAGATACGCAAAAGACTTCTCGCAAGTGCGTTATAGCAGCAATTTTGGAAGAAATAGTGTGAGGTACAGGGGTCCCATCGTATGGAATTCAATACCCAAAGCAATCAGGGAGTCAACGTCTTACCACCTTTTTAAAGGAAGACTTAAACATGCCTCAAGAATATTGGACAAAATACAATTTGAGAAAGAGGCGTGTTTAATTAAATCAAAAGAACCTGAGTTTTTATACTTCTAGCTTTTCTTAAGGCTTTGTTTTTTAGATTGTCATTCGTGTTTAGGTTAGTTTTGTTGCACAATTTTAGTATTATTTGGGATTCTTTAAACATTTTAAGATTGTAAATTTTGCTAAGTAAATTTTAGGTAGTTAGGATTTTACGGCAGGTCCACACCAGCCCTCGGGTTGCCTCAGACCGACCTGCCTTATCAAAAAGAATATGTATGTATATATGTATATATGTATGTATGTACGAGGTTAAACTGATCACAGTTTTAAGAAATATTTTGGCACGATATTTTACGCAAACTATTAATTATTATCATTTCTTTTTTTATTCATTATTATCATTTCTCTTTTTATTTGTTTATTTTTTTTTCTTACCAACCAGTAAGATTGGGTTAAAAACTAATGTTTTTCTTCAACATATATTTAAGTTTTACAGTTTATGTATATATATATATATATACATAAATACATAATTTATGTATATATATATATATATATATACATAAATACATAATTTATGTATATATATATATACATAAATACATAATTTTTGTATATATATATATATATATATATATATATATACATATATACAGTTTATGTATACACATAAATATATACAGTTTATGTATAATATATATATATACATATATACATATAATATATGTATAATATATATATATATATAATATATGTATAATATATATATATATATATATATATATATATGTATATATAACTATATAACTATATAACTATTATATAACTATTATATTTATATTTGCGTGTAGTGCTAATGGAATGTAATGCTAATGGAGAGTGTCCTCAAGATATGGATACTTCCTAAAAGAACGATCTTCTGCAACATTTCTACATTGACACTTCCCGGAATTTGGTTGATGTATTTCCCCACGCCTTTCATAATGAGACCTAATGCCCCCACTGCAACTGGAATTGTGCTTATCTTCATTTTTCACATCTTTGTAACTTCCATTTCAAGGTCCTTATACTTTGATAATTTCTTTCTGATAGTATTGTCATGTCAGTCATGAGGCAGTTGTTAGAACGAAACACCAGCCTTTATATCCCTGAAAGATCATAAACCAGACTTTGAGAACAATCCCAAATGCCACCTCATCAACCCTGCAAAAAAGCAACCTCGGCAAAGTAAGCAAATCCATCCCAGACAACATAAACAACCGGATAGGAATTCAAACCCAAGTAAACCAGTGACGAACCTCCACCGACGCAATCTCGTGGTTTCAATCAATTCAGAACAAACCAAGGAAATCATTCATATCCTTCGATATAATAGACTTTTACCCTTCAATTTCTGAACATCTCCTGGACCGATGTATCGCATCGGGAAAACAATTTATAAACATCACAGACAACGACATCTCAATCATCAAACACGCATGCAAATCACTTCTTTTCCACCAAAACCAAATATGGTCTAAACGCAACGCAGACAACACATTTGACGTAACTATGGGAAGCTATGACGGAGCAGAGATATGCGAACTTGTCGGTCTCTTCATACTCAATACACTTCAAGAACGCTTCGGAAAAAATGTTGGATTATACCGCGACGACGGCTTGGCAGTGATCAACACCAAATCTGGCAGACTATGTGACAAGGAAAGAAAAGAACTTGTTCGTATATTCGACGACCTCGGCCTTAAAATTACAACACTGACTAACCAAGATCGCACAAACTTCCTTGACTTAACATTCGACCTCACTAACGGTACTTACAAACCCTACAGAAAACCCAACGACGAACCTCTTTACATCAACCGCTCATCTAACCACCCACCCTTCATAATACGCGAACTCCCCAGATCTATCAACCGACGAATCAACAAACTATCATCTAATAAAAATACTTTTGACGCCGCTGCTCCTATCTACAACGAAGCCCTCAAACGAAGCAACTTTAACACACAACTCAAATACGAACCACCTAACACCAATCAAATACCCAACGTAACAGACAACGAAACGTGATCTGGTTTAATCCCCCTTACAGCATAAACGTCAAAACAAACATCGCACGCGACTTCTTACAACTTATTGACAAACACTTCCCTCCTAATAACAAACTTTCCAAGCTCTTTAACAGACACACTATACGTGTATGTTATAGCTGCAACGAAAACATGAAATCCTTTATCACTAGACATAACAAAACAATACTCAAAAGACATGACAACCGAACAAAGTCAACAAACGGAGACAACACACGTAACTGCAACTGTAGACAACCTGACCAATGCCCAATCCAAGGCAATTGCCTAAAAACGAACGTGATTTACAAGGCCGAAGTTACAACAACTGACAACAACGAGACACGGACATACATAGGCGTCACAGCCAACGACTTCAAAACTAGATACCGAAACCACAGCAAATCACTGAACAACAAAAAATACCACAACGAAACTGAGCTCTCCAAACACATATGGCAACTCAAGGACAACAAACGAAAATACACTATCAAGTGGGAAATCATCAAACAGCTACCATCATGTAAAGCAGGATTTAGAAAATGCCGCTTATGCTTAGAGGAAAAGCTATTAATCTTGAAGGGACCTAAAAAGAACATCTTAAATAAACGATCAGAGCTTTTCAGCGCATGCCGACATGTAACACAACACCATCTGTGAACTTGTAAATGTGTGAATAATTAAATAATCTGTCAGTTGCCTGATGATCGCCTGAGCGCGTGAAACTCAGAGTAGCGATAGCAAAAATTTGGTCTATTTTACTTCTTATATATATATATATATATATATATATCAAAATAAAGGGAGAACAATATGAAAACAGTTTGGGCATTAAAAGGTTAAGAATTCTGAACCATGAATCACTTCTATTTTTAAACTGTGCAATCAGTATTCAGGACTTTGAAACTTTACACATATTTGTCTCTAGGAAGTCCATTTATGATATAAGGATTAATACTTATTATTCAACCCATCAACCCTAAATATGCAAAATCTGTATAATTAAAAAAAAAATTTTTTCTTCGGGCGGAAAATAGTACATTATCATTGTTTATGCAAAAGAAACTGATAAGAAAAATTTCACGTCAATTCTTGGTATTGGTAAAGAGCAGCAGTCAAAGTTTAAATGAGCTGCCGCAAAATAAATATCAAGGATCCAGCATCTTTGGTCATAAAACGTCATAGTAATGTCACCCTAACGATAAAAACGTCGTGATATTGCGCAAAAATCACCGTTTCGAAAGGAGGAATCATGAAAGCCATTTATCCGCCGTGAAGAACCTTACTTGAATAGGGGCGGAGGACTAAGACACTTTAGCAAGGACATATAACGCAGTTACGAAGAGTAGTCTATATAATGGGGATTCTAGCGCATTTTGGGATTTGCCTAAATTTCCACATTTTCAAAATAGACAAAAATAGTCGGGGAAAACCCTTTTCCTTGTTTACGTAATTTTCAGCTGCTTCACTACAGCTTCGCTCGATCACTTCCGGCGACTTCTAGACTCTTCCAGGAATTTGTTAACGTTACCGGGAACTTCAACACATTTTAAAAACGGGTCAAAACTTTTCAAACAGCTTCGCTGGCATGTTGTCTTGGGGGAATAACCTAACACAGCAAGCTGATAAATTCCAAACATTCCATACATGCTCAATCTCCCTAACAACTAGCCTCACTCGATGTCAACAAAAAAACTATTTTCGGTTTGCTCAGTTGTTAGGGAGATTAGGCATGTATGGAATGCGGGGAAAGTCACTAAACGACTGGCGGGGGAATTACCTTTTTTTTAGCAGAATTTTAAACAATAAGTCTATTTGCTAAACAGCTTCGCTGATAAAGTATTTTACGGCTTAAATCCAAATATATTCTCATAAGTGTCAATCATTTCATTCATGTAATGGCCAAATGCAAGAGTGTCTATTTTATTTTCAAGTATGTTTCGTTTGTCATCTTTATATGACAAAGCAATCTTTTCAACACTTTCTGTATACAGTTCATGGTTTCTATGTCTTATCAAATTCATTTTTCTTATTTGTTCTTCTCCATCAAATAAACAATCTTTGTAATTTTGGAATGTTATTTCTTTTTTAATTACATTTTTCTTAACACCTTTACATTTTTTTTCTTCTTTTTCACCGTCTCCACACATTTTGTAAGCATATAATTTTGCTCTTAAACCAACAAATTCTTCTATTTGTTTTCCACCACATTCATCTTTCATCATTCCAATAACCTTTTTGTTTAATCCAGTTTTTATCCCACTTTTATGATCTTTTAAGTAATTACTTGTATCAAACATTTTTTCTACATCTGGAGAAATATCTTTATAAAAATCATCAGTTTTAATTTCATACATTAAACTATCTGTATCGGTAAACAATAAACTAGCATTTTCACCATACTTTTTCTTAATATAATTATAATGAAAATTATACATTAAAGTCTTACTAAGGTCCAATATACTCATTCCTAAATATATTGGTTTATCTAATTTAATTTTAGTCTTATATTTATGAACCGCAATTAAATTTTCAGAAAATATCGTTCTGTCTTTAAAATTAGTTTTTGAAAATAATTTTAATGCTTTTTCTTGTCTATTTACCAGTTGAATATCAACTCTGTTTCTAACATTTTCCATTGTTTTCCCAAACACAGAATTATTCATCAATTTGAAAAAATCTTTCTCAAAATCATTTTTTGCATTTGTTCTCAAATTTGTGTTCAAATCAATATATTGTTTCATAAAATCTTCTTCATGAAATTTAATTTCTTTATGAATTCGAGTGATTTTTAATCCTAATTTTTCATACAATTTCAAGTTTTCACAATGTAAAACATATTTTTCTTTATTATTTAAATTTGGAATCAGTTTTTCAACTTGGCCAACCTTTAATCTTTCTGGTGCAAGAGGATACTCATTGTGTGAATCATGTAAATCTTCTGGATATTCTAAATCAACTTCTAAAATACAATTATATTTTTCCCAATTATTTAACTCATTGTTTTTCATCCATTTGAAATCTTTCACAGGTAATTTCTTACTCATTGCCCAACCATATAAATTATTTGCATCTAAATATGGAAGATAAACACTATCTTTATTTTTCTCATACTTTGAATCCATATACTTATTATTTGCTTTTGCGTGTCTTTTTACAATAGTTGAAATTCCACCTCTGATTCCTTTTTCAATCATTAAATACATTTGAGGATCAGATAATAAATCTAGCTCGATTTTTGTTATTTTTAACATTGCATCCCAAGCTAATCCAGGTGAAGTGAAATACCAATCAGGGTCCAATTTATAATTTTCTTTGCAAACTTTTCTAAAATTTTCAGACATCAGCTAAAAGTAAAACATCAGTTTTCAAATATAAATCATGATATTCTCTCATATTTTTAATATTAAATTGATTCCAAACATTTTGTGCATGCGAGTAGTCTTCATCACTTATATTTTCATCATTTAATTTAGAATAAAAACATTCTTTATCAGGTAATTTTTCTTCTTTTAATTTTTCAATGCTGTCAAACCAATCATATGGAAAAACACCTTTTCTAGTTAATAACTCGCCTTTGGCGCTGAGACCTCCGGTCTCAGTTTGTTCTTCACCAGTTTCACTACCCTTCGGGTTATAAAACTTATTTAACATATTCAATTCATTTTTATCTAAATTATTAACTAAATTTGCTAAACTAGTTTGCATAAATTTAAAACTATCAATAAATCTAATTTTTCTTGGTACATTAACAATTTCTTTGATTTTATACTTTACTTCACTTGTTTTATCATCGGCAGAGTCGCTGTCATTATCAATAAATAATTCTTCACACTCAATTATATTTTCTTTTGATTTATTTTTTAGTTGTTTTTCAGTTACTATGTCTGTTTTTTCAAATTTACCAACAATAAATTTTTTTGTAAAACTAATATATTTTTCCTCAGTGTTTGGTATACAATCAATTTCACCTTCTGAAACACCAAGATTTTTAATAAACAAATGACTGTCATAATTTTGAAGATTGTGAAATATAACTGGAATAAATTTTGGATTTTTCATTTTTGAATTGCAACTAATACAAGCAGCTCCACGATATTTTCCAGTGTAATGACAATGATCCATAACTTTTTTACCTTCATTTTCAAATTTGATTCCGCAAGCATAACAATTTTCAGAGAGTCTAAAATCTACTTTATCCTTTTCACTTAATATTATCTTTTTTGAAAATTTAAATTTCTCATATATTTTTTTAATATCATTTTCTAAACTTTTTACAAATTTTAATGAAATATCAAAATCAGGTTCACCGGGTTTTTTACTACATTTTACTAATTTTGGTTTATATAAATTATCATCAAAACATTTTATTAAATAACAATATCCAGAGGGCTCATGTTTTTGGGTTTGTTTTGTTTTGTCTCCAATATTTTCATCTATATTTTTCAGGTTACATTCAAAATCTGCATAAATTACAAAAGGAATATCATGCATTCTCTCAAAATTTCTAAACTTTAATTTTTCTCCTTTATCTGGATAAACAGTTTTTCCACATTCATACTCTTTACAATATTCTAAATGATTTTTGTAAATATTTTCTTTACTAAAATGTTGTAAGCAATTATCGCAAATATGTGTTTTTTCTTTGTGTTTACTAACCTGACTTGAAAATAATCTACTCTTATTTTTAATCAAACAATAATGTTTACGGACTTCGTCCGGTGAGCCCTTCGGGTTTTCATTCGATATCATTAATATATTAACATGATTTTTATTATTGAGATTGGATTTGCTTACTCTCAAAGGAAAAATTTCATGATTTTCTTTTCCAAATCTTTTTTCTTTATCATATCCAAATAAATTAATTGAAATGTTATTATTTTTTTCAAATTTATCAATATCAGAAAATCCATATGGAAAATTAATATCTTTCACATTAAAACTTTCAGCTTTCTTTTTCAAAATTTTTGTTATTCTTCCAGGATCTTTTAAATCAGGAGTGGTTTTTAAAAGTTCATTTATTGCTACACACCATAATAAACATTTTTGGTCTTCATTTTGTGGGTTGATAATTGCTTTTTTATTTTTCAAAAATTCTGGTAAAGGAATATAAGATGAAGCAAGTAATCTTTTAATATCATTAATATTGAGAATTATTTTCAAAGAAAATTTAAATTTCCACAAACTCGAATTTGACATATATATTTCAAAACTTAAAACAATTTTTTGGGTCATTTTTTCATATATTTCATCAAAATTACTTCCTTCAAAAATTTCTTTGTAGTAACTATGAAAATGAGCATTATCTATGGTTGTTTCTCCTGTTGCTGGATTTGTTTTTTCCATCAAACACACAAGAGTTATTTGTTGTTTTGTGCTTGAATATTCTTTGAATTTTTCAATCACCAATAGTTTTACTTTTTTCAAGAGAGTCAAAGGATCATATAAAGACAATTTAAATTTTTTCAAATCCATTTGATATCTTTTTGCCACATTCAAAGCTTCTTTATTCAATACAAATTTTGCAGTTGGAGTGGATGATTTTGTAACTTTACCTTGTATTTTATTAAATATATCTGAAACATTATCTTTCAGGTGATTATACCATTTTTTTATCGACTTTGATGCCGTTGGATTCGGTCCTTTGTTATTTAATGGGCTGTATTTATCAAATAATTTTAATATTTTTTCTTTAGTATTATCAAGTAAATTATTTACTTTCTCCTTTGATTTTTCAACAAAATTTTTTTTTGGTAATAATAAAGGAGCTTGTAAATTTTTGTTTGAAACTGGTTTGTCTAAAATTGACGAGGAAATTTCCTGATTTTTTCTTGGTCTTCCTCTACCTCTAGCAAAAATTCGCTCACTTTGTCTTTTTTCTGGAGGTAATGTTACCGGTCTACCTCTTTTTTCCCGTCTTGGTCCTACAAAAGAACCAAAAGGATATTTTCTTGGTCTTCCATGACCACGTTTTGAATTAATTGAATTGTCATTATTGGCTTCGTTATTCATCCTTTATTTATATATATATATATTTTTTTAAAAGCAAAAAAAAAATTTTTTTTTAATTTTTTTTTCATGTTTGGTCACGTGACCAAATTTAAAAAAAAATCAAAAATGATTTAAAGATCAATTTTTTTAAGTATAAAAATATTTAATAATGGAGGTTCTATTTTTGGTTGAGGTTTTAAAATAAGATGATAATCCATATAAATTTTTTTACCATTCTGGTAATCAACTTCAAAATCAGAAAAATAACAATCTTTTTTTTTATAATTTATTGTAAATTCAGTATGTGGTAATATTTCTTCTCCGTTAAGTTTAATAATTTCTTTGGTAAAAGTATAATACATATTACTTTTTGTATATTTATAATTTTTTGGGACAAGTATTTCAATAATTGTTGATGACATCTCTCTCTTTTATTTATATATATATTTTTTTTTTAAAAGCAAAAAAAATGAAAAAAAGAATAAAAATCAATTTTAATTTATATTCTTAAATGATGATCACTGTCTGCAGACACAGTCATAAAAAACCAAAAATGATTTACCATTAAATTTCAAATCTTTTTTCATATTAATTCTATATTTTATACTTCCTGCATTTTTATCAAAATTTCTCGCAGCAGATATAAGACTTTTAAATTTAAAAATTTCACCTGTTTCTTTGTTTTTAACTATTATTGGAATTGGATTTTTAATTTTTCCTCTACAATATTTTTCATATTTTTCATTAGGTTCAGAAATTTTTAAACCCAACATTTCTTCAAATTGATTTTTTGTATAAGTTTTATAATTTTTTATATTTTTTTCTCTTGCAATAAAACGCAATTCTCTAATTGTTATTGGTTGGTTATTTGTTGCACCTTTGGTGCTGAGAGCTTCGCTCGATTTACAATGATTCTCTGTCATTTATTTAAGGTAAATTTTTTTTTAAAAGAAATTTTTTAAAAAAACAACTTTGCTCGTTTTAACTTGCAGCTTTGCTACGCGATCGGGCGAAGCCCTCAGCAGCGAAGCTGCAAGCGGTGAGAGCCTTCAGCTCGATGCTGAGTTCGAAGGACGATCGCTCAAGTCGTTCAACTTAACACATAGGTAAAAATATAAAAAGACTAAATTTACAAAAATTTATAAACTACATAACCACCTGTAGCTCCAATAAGAAAAAAAGCAACATTTTGATATTCTTTCATTTCATCAGAAGGTTTATAATAATCTTCTAATTTTGGCGGTCCCCGGTCATCTTCTTTATTTGCTTCTTCTTTTAAATATTTATAACGATTATTTATTTCAGCAAGATTTTTCAAAGACATGTTTGTCTTATTTATATCAGCATTTGCGTCAGACAACTCTTGTCTTAATTTTTCAATTTCTTGTTTTCTTTTTACTTGGTTTTCATACCATTTTTCTTTTGCTTCGCTCAATTTTTCCATTGCTTCATTATGTCTTTTTATTTCTTTTTCATATCCAGAATGATTTAATTTTGAAAATAAAAATCCAGCACCTGCAAAAGCAACTGCATTAAATAATCCACCAACTACTGTTTCCATTTATTTTTCCTTTTTTTTTATTTTATCGAACCTGAGGTTTGCAGACTACGTCTGTTTGAAAGGATCAGAAGGAATCCACTTTTTGTCTTGAGCATATTTAACTGCAAGTGATGATAATCCAACAGCTGCTGCAAGTTTTAAAGTTGGAACTAAACTAGATGGAGTTGATAAACCATCACTAATTACTTTTCTAGTTACCATTCCAACTCCAACAGCTCCCAATGTAATTATTGTAGAATCATATAATTCATTCATAAGTTCTTTTCTATTCATTTCACCCATTTATTTATACAAATACAAATAAAAAAATTTTTTTCTTGTCACTTATAAATTTTCCAAACACCCGAAGGGCGGCTCTGCCTATGATTTTTTAATAATTTCATTTTCTTCAATTCGTGACATGATTTCAGCTTCGGTCGATCTCTGTCTTTGATTTTGTTTTTGGACCTGTGGTCCTGAGAGCTTCGCTCGATGTTTGTTTTGACCTTCGTTTTCCGATTTATTAATTTTTTCATTGTGTACACTTTCACTATGTTCAAGTCTTTTGTCACTTTTATATGCAAAATATAAACCTCCAAGCGCAGCTACAATTGTAACACCGCCAACAATATATCTAAAATCTACATAGTCTGAAAGACCCACTATGCGGTTTACTTCTTCTGCTTCGCGGTTCGCTTCGCGTTTATCAGCTTCGCGTTGTCTTGCTTTTCTTTCTTTTGCTTCTCTTGAAATTTTTGCCAACCTTTTTCCCAATTCTACTTTTCTTGGATCTTTTGTTTTATCAGATTTTTCAACTGCTGTTACTTTGTTGTTTTCAACTTTATTGTTTTCACTTGTTTCACTCATTTATTATTTATTTATTTAATTTTATTTAACTTTATTTTTTATTTATTTTTTATTCAAAGTTATTTAACTGTTATTCAAAGTTATTTATAAATAAAACTAAATAAAAGTTAAATAAAACCTAAGTAAATTTTAAATAAAACAAATGTTATTCAAATGTTATTCAAATGTTATTTAAAATTTATTCAAAGTTATTTAAAATTATTTAAAATTTATTTAGTTATTTAGTTATATATTTTAATATTTCATCTTCGTCAAAATCAACACTATATTTTTTACAAAGAAGATAATGGTTTAAAACAATTTCTGGATATTTCATTTTTCTTGTTGAAATATATACATATAATATTTCTCCATCCATTTTTCCATGATCTTTATTTTTTGATCCAAGATAAAATTTCATATTTGGGGTGTGATACTTTCTAGCAGTTGTATTGAAAGAAACAATTTCTTTTCCATTCACATAAAGATTTCCTTTTTTATCACCACTGACGTTACCTTGATCCCAATGAACAGAAAGACATATTAATTTGTTTATTTGAGTTGCATTTGCTTTCATTTGCCATCTGCTATTTGAAATTGCATACGTGGATGAATTTGTGGTATATAATAATGAATTACGATAAGAAATACCAAAATTAGAAGGATCTGGTTGACTTGCTGTTTCATTATCTACGATTTTAAACAACGACACCTCATTGTTAGACGAATTTAATGATTTTAAACCATATACAAAATAAAAATTCAAGTGTTGATTGCTTAAAATATCTTGTGTACTAACTAAATGTAAATTGTTGCTGTTTGATATAAGATTAGTGTGGTATTGAACACAATAAAAATTATTATTAATTGTAGATTTTTTGAAAAATGGTTGTTTGTTTGCATCATCTTGTTTGAAAATCCAATCTTTTTTTCTTGACAAATTTAAAAGTTTTTCAACCTTTTTATCACTTCCAGTGTATTCAATATAATCATCATCATCTTTAACTTCAAAAATTCTCAAATCATCCATTTGTAAATTATAAATACACGACAACAAAGTTGCCACAATATCATTTCTCAAAGCTTTAGTTTTGCCATCAACGTATTTTTTATTCACAACATGATAATTAGAAGAAGGAGAATAATTTGCAGCGTGAACAATATGATTATTTCCCATATCCAAATCTCCTGTCATTGTTCCACCAGATAAAGATAATTTGGAATCAACATATGATTTATTTGTTAAATCCGTATTTCCAGATGGTGTTGCACTGGAAATTACCTTATAAGAAAGCATATTCAAATTTCCATGCATTGTTCCGCCAGATAAATATAATTTTTTATCAAATTCTTTTAATAAAAATTTTTTTTGACTTTGTGTTTTTGAACTAAAATCATCATCATCAAATATAACACTCATTTATTTATACAATTAAATTAATTTCATGATATATTTATTGAATCATGATCAACATTGTATAAATTACAAAGAACATAATGATAAAACAAAATTTCTTTTTCTGTCATTTTTTCATGTTTCAAAACTGAAAAGAAAGACATGCTTCCATCAAAAGGTGAATTTGTGCTGTTTTTTATATCTCCAATTGTTAAAGCTGCGCTGCCTGAAACAGTTTTCGATGTAAAAGATGTTAACTTTTTTCCATTACAATAAACAAAACTTTCATTACTATTTGGTGTTGTATACATATCCCAATGAATACTCAAACATATCCATTTATTTAAAACTCCAGCATTCGCCTTCAACTTGAAGGCGGCAATTGGTGTTCTATGATTTACAGGATTTGAACCAATACTGAAAAAATCAGCACTATCTCCAGAAATAACTAATTCTTTTGTGGATGGATTTGCAAAACAAACAAATTTATCATAACCTCCATTATCATGTCCAAAAATTCCTCCTTTTAACCAATCACTTCCAGATGAAGGAACAGAATTCAATTTATAAACAACAAAAACATTTACAATATCTTTTTTTCCTGATACGGTTCCCGATATCGGATTAATGTTGGAATCTGAAATCATTCTGCTGTTGGTTCCGTTAAATTTTAAAAAATATTTATTATTTTCTTTTTCATTTTCTAAACACAAAGAAGGTTGAAGACTTTTTGTTGTTTGTTTAAAATTTTTTCCTTCAATTCCATAATCAATTAATTCTTTAACTTTTCCTCCATTTCTTTCAAACAATAAATCATAAACTGAATTATATTCAATGAAATATAAATTATGAAATTTCAAAGAAAAATTATCTTTCAAAATTGAAAAACTAACATCTTTTTTGAGAATGTTTAAACTATTATAAATACGGTCGTCAACGTATTTCTTCCTCGCTAAATGTGTTTCAAGTGTAGGATTTGTTGAAGAAATAATTTTATTACTTCCAATTGTAACATCACCTGTCAATGTTCCGCCAGTTAGGGATAATTTTTTAGAATCTTGATTATCTACATATTTTTTTCTTGCTAAATGTTTTTCACCCGTAGGATCTGAAGTTGTTAGAATTTTATGATTTCCCATGCTAATATTTCCTGACATTGTTCCGCCAGTTAAGGATAATTTTCGAGAATCTTGATCATCTACATATTTTTTTCTAGAAAGGTCTTTATCACTTGTAGGATTCACATTTGTTGTAATTTTATTATTACCCATATCAATATTTCCTCTCATTGTACCTCCTCTTCTTGATAGATAATCTACATCTGTGTGTCTTCTTACTAAATCATCTACATATTTTTTTCTAGCAAGGTGTTCTCTTTTTGTCGGGTCAACTGATGTTATGATATGGTTTGAACCCATGTTAATATCTCCTGTCATATCCCCTCCTGTTGTTGGTAAACCTCCTGTTGTTATATCGTGTACGTTATCGTTAACTTTTTCATATCCATAGAATAAACTCATTTATTTTATAATAACAAAATTATTTAATTTTGATTTCTAACAAAACATTTCCTATTGATAATGAATTATTTCCTTCTACTTTGAATTCTAATTCATTATATATTCCATTTGATAATTTTATTCCTCCTCCCGGCCCTGTTTCTTCAGGTGGATAAATTTTTGAGGCACTTCCTTTTAGTGTTTGTTCTGTTGTTATTGGAATTTGAATAAGAATGTCACTTCTTTTACCATCTACAAAATTTTTACTTTTATCAATCATATTACAGCTTATGTTTACATATTCCAAGTTGTTATTAATATTTACCTCGCTATCACTCTCAGTTAATGTATTTGCTTGTATTACTTTATTTTCTGGAAATCCTATGATTGGGCCAAGTGTTTGTAAATTTAATGTTTTATCCGATTTTATTGTACATTTTCCAGAATAATTAATTTGTTCTAATTCTATTTTTCCAACATTTTCTAATTCAGTTTTTAAAATATTAAAGGTATAATATCCATCTTTGAAGTTAATTTTTGTATTAGCACCTTGTGTATCATAAGTATAATGATGAATATTTTGATATAAATTATTATAATCCCAAAATATACTTACTGATTTTACAAACATATAACTCTCACAATGAGTTAATATAAGTGGTTTTTCTAATTGAATTATTTTTTCATGGTTTTCGTCTTGTCTGATAAATATTTTAAGATTTGTCATTTATTTTATAATATATATTTTGATTCGAAAACTAAAAGTTTTCTCAGAGCACGTACCGTGCAATTAAAACTCCTCCAATTATTGATAAAGATAAAATAATTAAATTTTCACTTGACCCAATGGGTGTTTTTGGTGATTTACCTGAAAGGACTGAAATGTCTTTTAATGTATTATTTTTCACATAGTTCGCTGCAGCTTCGCTGCTGAGACCTTCGGTCGATCTGCTCTCATCTTTTTTGGATTCATTTTTCTTTATATCTTTTTTGGATTCATTTTTCTTTATTTCATTTTTCTTTATTTCATTTTTCTTTATTTCATTTCCCTGTAATTTTGTTTTTTTTTCTCCACCATAATAATTTAAATTTTCATTAATTCCAAAAACCATATTTTCATCAGAAACTTTTAATTTATTATTATATCCTTCAATAGGATCTTTTAAAATAATTAAACTGCTCGGAATTAGCCATAAAGTTGGACTTATTGCAGTATTTAAAACCACATTTGTTGGTGAAACTGCTGTATTCATATTATTTATCCAGGTTGAAGTGTCATAATTTATAATAGAATCTTCAAAAATTTTTCTAAAAACCTTTTGTGTTTCTAATGCTGAAGCTCTATTTGAAACAATACTTTGTCTTGTTCTTGCTTGAGCTCCTAGTATTGAATAAAGATAAGCTTCAATGCTTTGATTTAATAATTCAGTTCCCTTTTTTATTAATCCATCTGAAATTTTTGGGACAAATTTTTTATAATCATTTTGTGTGTCTCTAATTTGACCCGGACCGTGTTGATATCTTTTCCATTTGTCAACACCTACGGTGTCTTGACCTAAATGTTCACCTTTCAGGTTCATAATTTCTTGATAAGTCCATTTTGGATAGTGATCTTTTAAAAAACCAGCATTAAATTTATAAAATATTTCATCATCACCATTTTTCAATTGATGCATAATTCTTCTGACTGTAAAATATAGATGAAACCTCATAAATGATGTAATTTGTTTTGGAACGTTAGCTGAAAATAATAAATGTTGGATTGAAATTCCGCAACCATAAGTTGCAATCCATGTTCCTATAATACTTTGAAAATATGGCTCATTAAGTGGCCATTTTGCATTATCATTTGTAGTTATATTCAATCCAGGTAAATTACTCTGAAAATAATCTGTATTGTTTACATAAATCCTAAACTGGTTAATAGGATAACTTAAAACATATTGTGTAGGAAATTCATCCCAATAATAATTTTTCCCTGTATAACCAACATGTCTTTTTCCTCTTGGTAATTCTTGTATACTTCCTCCAAGTTTCCAAATTTTTGGAAAATTTGGTTTTGGTTTATTTATTGTTAAATATTTTGTCATATTTTGGTCATTTTTGAAAGTGTCTGAATTTATATCTGTTGAAATGTATTCATTGTTTTTGAAATATGTTATTGTTTTTTCCCAACTTCCATTTTTATCAATATCATGTTCAAAATAAAACTTTGACATGTCTGCATATGGATATTTTTTCAAAAAATTTTCTTTAAACTTTTTATCCAAAATTTTTCTTTCATTAACCACAAAATCATAATTTTTTCCATAATATTTTTTCTCAGCTTTTCCAAGTGAATTCATTATTTATTTTAATAAAAATAAATGAACCAAGACACATCGAATCTTAGTGACAAAGAATTTGTTATTGAGCAAGAGTTAAGAGATATTTATTACAACCCAGAAACAGGTTATCAATCTGCAGAAAGACTTTATCAAAAAGCAAAAGAAAAGGGATTAAACGTTAGTAGAAAAATTGTACAAGACTGGTTAAAAACACAAGATACTTTTACAAGATACAAAGCAATTGTTAGAAGACATAAATTTCAAAAAACATTTGTTAAAGATCTGGGTGATCAAATACAAATACATTTAATTGATATGAAAAAATACAAAAAAGATAATTATGATTATTATTGGATTCTTACAGCTGTTGAAATTTTGAGCCGATATGCGTTTGCTATTCCTGTTTATAGAAAAGATACTTATAACATGACGTTAGCTGTTTCAAAATTACTTAGAAAATTCAAAAAAAGATTTGGTAAATACCCAAATGTAACTCAATTTGATGAAGGAAAAGAATTTTATAATGTTGGTGTAAAAAACTTATTGAAAGAAAAGAATGTTGAATATTTTTCCTCTAAATCTGTTAAAAAAGCAGCTATAGTTGAAAGATTTAATCGAACTCTAAAAACATCTATGTGGAAATATTTTTATAAAAATAAAACTTATAATTGGATCGGCCGCGTCAGCGGCGATCGCTTGAAGGGCTATGTTTTGAAAAAACTTGTAGATAATTATAATAATACTAAACACAGTAGTATATTAATGAAACCTGTTGATGTAAATGAATCTAACAAAGACCAAGTGTGGAATACATTATATGGCCACCCATTGGGAGATTTACCTTTACCTAAATTCAGAATTGGTGATACTGTTAGAATTTCTAAATATAAGAATATCTTTAAAAAAGGTTATGAAGCTAATTTTACAGAAGAAATTTTTAAAATTTTAAAAGTATTTAGAGGTGATCCAAACATGTATGAAGTGGAAGACTTTGAGGGAGAACCAATTATTGGAAAATTTTATGAACAGGAATTGTCAGCTGTTGATGATGTGAGTGATAAAGATCACTTATATAAAGTAGAGAAAATATTAAAAAGAAAAAAAGTGAAAGGAAAAAATATGGTGTTGGTAAAGTGGTTAGGTTATGATAATAAACATAACTCTTGGATTCCAGAAGAAAATATTAAAAATGTATAAAATGTATAAAATAAATGGATAATAACGGTTTTGATGATATTGAAATGAGAAATAAAAATATGGAGGAAGAAGAAGACCGTGAGGACCGTGAGGACCCTGAGTACGGTGAAACAAGTTTTGGGGGAGATGACCCTGATAGAAGTATTAATATAATAAACACAGAAAATCCAAAAAGTAAATTTAATAGGGTTGGTCGTGGAAGAATTGGTAGTTTACCTGATACAAAAAAAGATATAGGATCAATGAGTAGATCAATGACTAATGATAGAAAAAAATCTTTCAAAAAACTATTCAATGTTACTCTTGAAAAGAAAAATGGACCAAATTCAAGTATATTGTTAGATAACACTGTATTTTTTGGAGAAAATGACACAGTTTCCATTATATTCAAAGGTAAAAAGATCGGTAATGTTGACCAGGACTTTAAACCTGAGTTATTTGTTAGAAAAAATAAGAAATATGTTAATGAATTTAATGATTATATGAAAAAAGCAAAAAAAGAATATGAAAAAACTACAAGGTCGGTAATAGAAAAAAGAATCAGTGACCTTGATGATTATGGTGACCTTGAAAATGAATTTATTAATTCTGTCACTGATGATTCTATTTTAGAAATTCAAAATAAAATTGATAATATAATTAGTGAAAACAACTTTAAAAAGTTTATAGATAATAAACAGGACCCAAGACGAACATTATTTGAAAGAAATGAATTAAGAGAATTTAGAGGTTTGGTATATTTGGAGGATATTGACTCCACGCTTGGCGATGGTTTATCAGAAAATGAAAAAAAAGAAGTTATACGTGGAAAAATTGATGGATTTGATAGAGAACGCCAACATTGGAAAGATAAAGCTGATTTAGAAACAGCTGAACCCCAAAAAAGTATATATAAAAGTTTTTCAGAAATTGCAAAACTTCAAGCAGATAAAATGAGACTTGAAAATAATGAAAGACCAATTAGTGAAGAAGGAATACAGATTTTAAATGAAAATGCTGAACAATCTGACCTTGGAAGATTAGAAAGATTTAAAAAATGGGCAAAAGAAAATATTGCAGGTTTATCAGCAGTTGCTATCTCTGTAGCAGGTATAATTACGACAATAGTTATAGGTGCAAGAAAAGCATTAAAACAAGGTGCAAATGCAGTTGGAAAAATAGCAAAAGCAATTGCAAATATAGGTAAAAATTTTGGTACTATCATTTCAGCAGTTTTAAATTTAATTTCTCAAATATTAGCATGGGGAGCAAAAGGTATTTCTTTTCTTGCTAAAAATTTATGGATATTAGTTATTGCAATCACTTACTTTTTATATGAAGAATATAAGGATTACCGAAAGAATAAGGACCGAACGAAAGATTAAAAAAAAATTTTTTTTATATAATAAAAAATGAATAGAGTAAACGAATTATATCCAGGATATAAAAGATCAAAAATGAGTGATATTAAAGGAACCAGAACAAGACATGTTGTAACTTTAAATCCAAATTCAGTAAATCCAGAAGAAGACCTTTATATAGATATCCCAAAATTAAACCCTAATTTATGTCTTGTACCCGATTCATTAAGATTGTTATTTAATTTTAAAAATTCAAACACCAAGTCTTGGTTTTTAAATAATTTATCAAAATTGTTAAAGAAAAGATTAGTTGTTAAATTTGCTGGAGAAATTGTTTATGATAATAGCGGAGAATCTATTTTGGAAATTTACAAAGATCTTTGGAAAACTAAATTCGAAAGAGAAGATATGGTTAAGTATGGTATTGGAAGAGAAAATCTTAGAAAATTAATTTCAAAAGACGATAGTGGAGCAACAAGTGGAAATACTGAAAAAGTTTCTGATAAGTTAATGTTTGACATTTATGGAACAAAACAATGTTTAAAACTGGAAAAAATACTTGCAGATCATGGATTATATTCTCCTTATGGAATGATAAATAATTTTCAATATATTTTAACTTTCCCAAAAGCTAGTGAAATTATGGTTGCCCAAAGTGGAGAAAGTGTTGCAGGATACAAATTAGAAAATTTAGAATTGGAATATGAAACTATTGAAAATCAAGATTTAGCAACTGATATTTTAACAAATTACACAACAGGAAGATCATTGTCATATAATTATGTGACTTTGATGAAAACAGTAGAATGGGATAAAAACGCTACTTTACACAATGAAACCATAAATATTCCGCGAAAAAGTATGAAAGCGGTTGTGTTGCTATTTAGAAATAAAACTGTTACAGACAGTGAACAATTTGTTTACCCAAATATAACAGATGTAAAAATTAGTGTTGAAGGAATTCCAAATAGTGTTTATTCCCAAGGATTTCCCAAACGTAGATTTTTTGAAGAAGCAAAAAGAATATTTCGATGTAATTATTTTGACTGTGATGCAGTTATGGATATTGAAAAATTCTACAAAGACTCTTTCGCATTATGTATTGATTTGAGAACATTAGACGACAATTTTGTTTATGGAACTGGAAAAAAATTAGTAAACACACAATCTGGGTTAATGTTGGAAATTAAAAAGACTGCTACTACAGCATATGTAATGTGTTATGTATTTGTAATAAGTGATGGGTTGTTAAATATTGTAAATAAAGATTTATCTTCAATTCAGTTTTAAACATCAAAAATAAAAAATGAACGTGAACGATGACAAAAAACCATTTAATATGATAATTGTTGGAATGACTGCTTGTGGAAAAACAAAATATCTTTTAGATTTTATAGAAAATAAATATAAAAATTATTTTGATTATATTTTTTTAATTTGTCCGACATTTGAATGGAATAAAACTTATGAAAATTGGAAATATGATAAAGATGAAGATTTTATTGCTATTCCTTGTGACCAAGATAATGTTGAAGATTGGTTAAAATTTATAGTTGACTTTTCAAAAGGAAGTAAAAGTTTAATCATATTGGATGATTGTGCAAGTGGAAAAAATGTAAAAAATAGAACAAGTGAATTGGTTAAATTGGGATTTAGTGCTAGACATTATAATCTTAGCTGCTGTGTGATAACCCAGCAGCTGACATCTATTGCAAAACCATTTAGAGAAAATATTTCAAAATTGGTTACATTTTATAACCCAAATAAAAAAGATATGACAACAATAATTCAAGAATATTTAGGAGTGGATGACCGCAAAGAATTGGAAAAAATTTTAGAAACTTTGAAAACAAAAAAATATTCATGTTTGGAAATAAATTTAATTTTTCCATTTAGTTATAAAATAAATGAGTGCAACTAGTGATTATGTAAAAATACCGCAAATGGACGCATCCCCATCGGATGACCAGGAAAAAAAGAATAGAACAGATCCATCCACAGCGGATGACCAGGAAAAAATGCAAGATGGAAAAAAAGAAGTAATGAAAAAACGTGAAGAATTGATAAGATTATCTGAAGATGGGGAAATTAGTCAATCGGTGCAAAATTTGAAAAAAGCAAGCGATAAAGTTATACTAAAAATTTATTCTGAATATGAAATTAAACAATCAGAAAAAGCAAATGTATTTTTAACAGATTTATTAATTAGTAAATTTGCAGATTTATTGGGGGGATTAGAAGCTATTGAAAGCAGTGAAGAATTGGAAAAAGAATTGGTAAAAGATAAATTATTAAAAAAAGATGTAAAATCTGTGGTTGAAAAACTATCACCATATCTACCATATCTTGGAATATTATCTGGTGGAATTACAGTTGGAAAACATGTTGTTAAAAAACAAACTAAAACAAAAGAATCAACACCTCCGACAGAAGAATCAACATCCTCAACAAATTAATTTTATAATATATTGATTTATTATAAAATTACAAAATTATTCATCTTCATTTTTAGGTTTTGGTTCAGCGGAGCGCCGACCGTAGGGAATGTTAACATTATCATTTTTTAAATTAATTAGTGAAGCAATTATTTTATCTTTTTCTGTGTCATTTTTATTTTCATTTTCAAGAGACTTTAATAATTTTAAATGACTATTATTTTCTGAAAAATTAACCTCTTCAATAGAATTACTTCCAAAATTCGCACCAGCTTCAAAATCTTTAAAACCGATATCAACATGCGCGCCAATTCTAAAACCGCTTTTTTTAACTTTTCTAAAATTTATTGGTGGATAACCATGAAGATTTATATCAAGATTTGATTTTGAATTTTTATTTTTAGAATTTTCAATATGATTTTCAATACTTGAATCGTGTGAATTATTTTCACTTTTTGTTTTTGAAATACAATGACCCATTTATTTATATTAAATTTTAATAATAATTAATTTTTCCGCAAATTTTACATCGAAATGTTATAGGTTCTGAAATATAAATATAAAGTTTAAAAACATTATTCCAAAAAAATCTAAACAATTTACTAAATCTTAGGTAAAAATTTAGAATTTTCAAACATTTTTTACATATTGTAAATAAATATCTATTAGTATTTCTTAAAACTATATCATACATTTTTATTTAAAACAAAATTCTTAAAAACGCTTCGCGTGGACCTTCGGTTATGTTAAAAAAGGTAATTCCCCCACCAGTCGTTTAGTGACTTTCCCCGCATTCCATACATGCCTAATCTCCCTAACAACTGAGCAAACCGAAAATAGTTTTTTTGTTGACATCGAGTGAGGCTAGTTGTTAGGGAGATTGAGCATGTATGGAATGTTTGGAATTTATCAGCTTGCTGTGTTAGGTTATTCCCCCAAGACAACATGCCAGCGAAGCTGTTTGAAAAGTTTTGACCCGTTTTTAAAATGTGTTGAAGTTCCCGGTAACGTTAACAAATTCCTGGAAGAGTCTAGAAGTCGCCGGAAGTGATCGAGCGAAGCTGTAGTGAAGCAGCTGAAAATTACGTAAACAAGGAAAAGGGTTTTCCCCGACTATTTTTGTCTATTTTGAAAATGTGGAAATTTAGGCAAATCCCAAAATGCGCTAGAATCCCCATTATATAGACTACTACGAAGAAGTTTTGTTGATTGTCAAAATTCATGATTTGGCGTGAAAATTGCTGTTTCATTAACAATTATCTTTAAAAATCAATATTCTTTTGTTTGTAGGATTACGTGAACCTGCAAGAATATAATTCATTGCTTAACGAGAATCTGAAAGACTTTGAATTGGAAGCAAGTACCTGATTTGATTGAGATGTTACAAAAAATAATTAGTCAACGAATGTTTTAGGTCGTTATGAAAACCAAACAAATACAATGATTAACTGAATCCATTATGATTAATAATCATATACTTTACAATGACTTATTACAACCTTTTAGTATATACGATTTGATTGAACTTTGTTCTTTGAGAGTAATTTGTGTTTTACATAAAACTAAACGATGATTAAATTGTCTTAAGTGTTACTGAAAAAGTTAAGTGTTGATCACAATCTTAGAGACTTTACTTGATTATTATTTGTAACTAGAATTATGTATACGCAAAAAACTTGGTCCATTATTCCATTATATTCCTTAAGAATTCGAGTAAACTTGATAGTTTTTCAAAATTGTCAACAAGCATAAAATTTAGATTTTTCTTGACAAATCGTCCTCAGCAAATACAGAAGTAAGAAAAACAATAAAAAGGGAAAATGTTTGGAGGACGAGCCTTTCAGTTTTAAAATCCTGAATCTTACATCAAGAAAAAAGAAAAGTCATTAACTTCAAAAGTAGGCCACAAATCAATATTTTTATACGCAGATATTTTTTACAATCAAATATCTGGTCGTCATATTTACGTTTAAAATTTTCAATTCTGCTTAAACCCTTGGTAAGAATTATTTTTAAAGGTAACTTGTTAAAATGCTGACAAACCCATTCTCACTATGAATTCTTCAAAACGTCTCCACAAATATGATGACCCAGTAAATGGTCGTAAGTAAAGACGTAATGCACATATAAGATATAGGAAATTTTTAATGCTGACGTTCCATTACTTACTAAGTAACATCTTCAGAGTGAATATTTACAACGTAGAAATGGCTTAAATAGCTTAACTGTTACAAAATTACAAAGTGACAGGATGGGACAAAGCAAGGTGACAGGAGTCAGAAACACGTAACGAGATAGGAACGACAATTGACAGATGGTGATGAGAGGGGGAAAATTATTAAGGAAAAAATATCAAAACAGAATCAAAGGAAAAGATCGAATGTTAGCATTAAGAGAAGGTTGGAGTTTAGAAATGAGTAGGCTTTCTCGGATTAAGATATTTAGTTGAGAGGCACCGTAGGACAAAGACAGAAAAATCATCAAAAGAAACATTATGACCAGCTTGTTTCTGGTGTGACAAGAAACTGGAGAGTGTGATTGTTGAAACTGCTTCGCCGGTGTAGGCCTAAAGTACCCATGTGTTCTGAGATCCTAGCATGTAAGAGTCGGAAAGTTTCGCTAACATACGACACCTGGCAGTATCTGCACGTAAACTTATAAACAACATGAGATCTCATTTTTAGCGGTATTTGGTTCTTGAAGCGAAAAAAAAATATTTTAGGCGGCAAACTGGTCGAAGAACAACGCGTAGTTAAGCATATGGAAAGGCAGACGAGATTATTTTTTTCCACTTGATTTCGAATTTGAAGACTGGTTGCCTGCGCGAGGCAGAACCAGAGAAAGTGTAAGCCTTGGAGCCGTAAGCATATTAACTAGGGGTTGAAAAACTGTTTGGACAGGTGCGGAAACAATGGTCTAAAAATCGGTCCGTATATCCGTTCTGTTTTAGCAAACTTTTGAGTTTCTGTAGTTCATCATGAAAAGTAAAATAGGACGAGCAGAGAATAAAATAACGAAAACGTACACTGTAGATAAGACCTTTATAAAATATGATTGGCAAGAAGCTCTCAAAACTCATAAATAGTCCGGTGAAGGTTGGTTTTTGGCAAATCGAAGTAACGAAAGAACCATTGAAAAGTTGAATTTTTATATCGAGGAAAGGAAGTGTCTTATCAGTTTCAACCTAAACTTCACAATTAACCTATACTGACGAAGTCAACTGAAAAATTTGACTTCGGCAGTGTAGGTTAATTGTGATGTTTTCGTTTCATAATACCCTGAGGATGATTCTGAAACAGTTTCAACCTCATGCGTAAATTTAATACAGTCATTTTGGCAGTTCAGGTATTAGAGAAAAGGGATAATATGATCTTTCCAGCTGGATAAAATAAAATAAAGGAATCATCAACGAAACATCTATAATAAGCGGGTTTGAATTCAGCCGGACAATTATCGAGCCACTTTTGTACGTGAAAAGAAAGGAATATATTTGCAAAAAACGGACCAAGAGGCGGACCCATGACAACCCCCGTCAATTTGGTCATAGAATTTTTCATTGAATACGAAATGACAATTTTTTACTGCTAAATTGAGAAAATCTTTCAATTGTTCGCGAGAAAAGCCATGAAATAATTGTGCCAAGGAAAATAATTGGTCAAGAATGATATTAGTAGTTTCATCAATGGATATGTTGGTAAAAAGAGGGGTAATATCAAAACTGGCCATTGTCAAATTATCATTATTATATTTTTTCCCTTAATATTTTCCCCAATTAATCACCATCTGTCAATTTCGTTACCATCTCGTTACTCGTCTCTGACTCCTCTGACGCGTCTCTGTCACCTTGCTTTGTCCCATCCTGTCACTTTGTAATTTTGTAACAGGTAAGCTATTTAAGACATTTCTACGTTGTAAGTATTCACTCTGAAGATGTTAATAAGTAAGTAACGAAATAGTTTGATGTTTAGGAAACATGAGAGCTTGGATATATTGAAGTAGATGAACGATCTTCAAGCTCGATACTCAGAAAATGATATCTGAGCCCCAGACGGGGATCGAACCCGCAACCTTCTGATGACCGGTTAGACGCTCTAACCATTGAGCTACCGAGACTCAGATGGCGAGCTAAGTTGCAAATTCGATATATATATGTGCGACATAAGCGGAAGCCACTATATATTGATAATGATTGAAGCAGTTTGATGTTTAGGAAACACGACAGCTTGGATATATTGAAGTAGATGAACGATCTTCAAGCTCGATACTCAGAAAATGATATCTGAGCCCCAGACGGGGATCGAACCCGCAACCTTCTGATGACCGGTTAGACGCTCTAACCATTGAGCTACCGAGACTCAGATGGCGAGCTAAGTTGCAAATTCGATATATATATGTGCGACATAAGCGGAAGCCACTATATATTGATAATGATTGAAGCAGTTTGATGTTTAGGAAACACGACAGCTTGGATATATTGAAGTAGATGAACGATCTTCAAGCTCGATACTCAGAAAATGATATCTGAGCCCCAGACGGGGATCGAACCCGCAACCTTCTGATGACCGGTTAGACGCTCTAACCATTGAGCTACCGAGACTCAGATGGCGAGCTAAGTTGCAAATTCGATATATATATGTGCGACATAAGCGGAAGCCACTATATATTGATAATGATTGAAGCAGTTCGATGTTTAGGAAACATGAGAGCTTGGATATATTGAAGTAGATGAACGATCTTCAAGCTCGATACTCAGAAAATCTGGGGCTCAGATATCATTTTCTGAGTATCGAGCTTGAAGATCGTTCATCTACTTTAAGTAACGAAATGTTAGCATTAAAGATTTCCGATATATTATATGTACATTATGTCTTTACTTAAAACCATTTGCTGAGTCATCATATTTAAAGCAAAACTTCGTTTTCCGTCTGGCACCTCGATCGCAACATCTCCATAACTAAAACATTTTAACATTCCATTGTCACCATCATCTTCGATTACCTACAATATGTCGGTGCGTTCAACGTATAAACTATTATTATGAATTTATCGATAACTGCCTGTTAACTATATATATATATATATATATATATATATATATATATATATAACTACAGACGGAACCGTTTCGGCCTATTGGGCCTCATCAGTGTAGTGCTGATGAGCAGGATGGAGAAGCTTACATTATATAGGCAACTCAAATGTGCCACACATGTGGTACATCTAAGCCATGCCAGAGCGCTCTAACTAGAGACTAGTGAGCGTGCGCAAATCCGCTAGCGGCATGACTCATCCTGTAGAGCACTCAATATGAACCAAGAGCCCATAGAGCGATATCTAACTACAGCGATACCTAAATACAAATATATATATATATATATATTTGTAATAAAAAGACCGTGTTGTTACAGTTTTGTAAGATTTGAAAGGTAACCACAAAATATAATGGAAAGAAAACCTTCAAGAGAATGCATGGTCAAAGTTTGTTGTTCATAGGTGTTTGCGAATACCCTATAATTTTTCCCTTCTTCTAGCACGAGAGAACGGCAAAAAGTGTAAAGTACAGGGTAATTGATTATTTGGCAGTTTCAGGTGATGCTTAGAATTATAAACGTCAAACTTAATAGTCCTCAATGTTGGTAAAAACGATATTTAAAAGACAGGTGTGCATAATTATTCCAGTTGGACCGAACCGAACTTAAACGTTTTACGAAGATGAGGTAGGTGAATAAACTATCGACAAACAAGCCTAAGTAAACAAAGTTTACGTCAAAACCTGTTAGGACTAATATAAAAGATTGCGACTGACAACATGCGCGAAAGATTCACATGCAATGCCACATATAAAAATAGTATTTGACATGTGTTGTTTTGATTCCATATGTGAAGTTAATTGTAATCAGTGAATGTTCGGTTTAATATACAAAATACATGTATCCTAGATCAAAATTTCACTTGTTAAATTTTGAACGTGTTCATTTCACATGTGAATAAGGTATTTCATATGTGAAAACGCTTCCATTTCATATGTGAAATGAAATTTCATACGTAAAAGTGTTCCAATTTCATAGTATTATGTTTTTCATATGTGACTGTTGCTGGCAAAAAGATTCAATGACCTAATGAACAGATTGATTTGTGAAGTCTAGAGACAGACAATGAGGATTTTAAGTTTTGCCCATCCATCTAGTCCTATATTAGCAACCAGAAAAATCTGAAATTGAAGTACAGGTCTTGGCTTTGTCTTTCCCCCCTCCTCTGTATCCAGGTCGTCAGTGATTTTCATCTTTGTTGATATTTTGTTGACAGAGTTTCCAGTTTTTCCAGCCTTGACAATATCTTTTGGGTTTCGTCAACATCGTCGAGCTCACTGTCCCCCGTAAACTTTCTCCGAAAGCTAAACCAACCATAAATTTTTATTAAGGTCTTCTTTCTCGTTTACTTCCAGAGGGTCTGCGACTTCACTCAATCTTGTCCAAGGCAAATGTAGCAGTGAACTTTGCAAAGCTACAATCAGAGAAGCTATTATGAAGTTAGAATATTGTTAATGAGTTTAGAGAAAGCCTAAAAATGAATAATCAGCAGCGCCTTACTGAGCACTAATGGCACCTGGGGGAATACTTAATTTGTGGCGCCCTCCCCTTGTGCATTTCCAATATTGAGAAATAAAAATGATGTCAATGCTGCTATGCCGATATTCAGCCGGATAAAAATTGTTAGTGCTTTTGATATTCTGATACTTCCTTTATACCAAAGTAGATTTTATGCTATAACATTACAATTTGGTTCCCCCTACTCTTACCTCCCAAGCGGAAATTCCCTCAGCGGTAGACCAGTGATAACCATTGGGTAAATCATACTAAAATGTATCGTAACCCTCTCCAATATGTGGTCGTTATACAACTATAAATTAAAACAATTGAGCAAATGAAAGGAAAAGGAAGAAACGAAAAGAGGAGAAAGGACTGAATGAAAACTAACCATGCATAACCTTGTTAAAGTCTGTATATATTAAAGTACCGCTGCCTTGACTAGGGGTGTCATTTTTCATTTCACCATTTGAATAACAATAGTATTAAAGGAGTTGAACTAGTGGAAAGGGTACGAAACTGTGACCAAAGGTGGATTATTTCTTAATACATTTTTAATGTTTTGTTTTTGGTTTTTTTTCTTGAACGTAATGTTGAGAGGATGCTCCACCACTATGCATGGGTGAAATTTCTCAATTATATATCGTTTAATCTTGGCAAAAGTGGAAAAGATTTCCTTTTAAAAAATTATAAAATAAAACATAGTCCGAAAAATAGATACATCTTGGGAAACTCAAGATATGAGTCAAAACTCATTCTGTCTGATGATGACTTTGTAACAGAATCGAAATATTACAGTCTCATATACTCGTCTTTTTTTTGACTCATATCTTGAGTTTTCCAAGATGTCTCTATTTTTCCGAGTATGTTTTATTTTATACTTTTTTAAGTTGTCGGCTGGTCGTGGTTTTTTGTCTTAAGATTGCGGACAACGTTTTCCATATCTACACCAAACGCCTATGACCCAAACGTCAAAATTTTATTGAGCAAACTACGCAAAACAAATTGGAGCATGCACTATTGTTTTTCCCCCCGTCACTGAGGTGGTAGCATTCCATAATACAGTAGCATAGGTACTTGAAACTGAAACCAGAAACTAAAACTTGAGCCAGGACCTAATGCTATCTTACTATTTCCTTGACTTGGGTGGCGGCTTTTTAGTTGAGGGGGGATATCATAGATCTCATCTGTTTCGTTGTTCAGGGTGTAGATGTAAGAATAAATTGCTTATGTGTTCATTGATTAAGATTTGCCGATGTTTCAAAGTTATGGATTGTTGTTTTGGGAAGAGCCATATCCATTTTTTTCTCAAATTGATTTTTCTTTTATTTAACTTTGCCTTGGTTAAAAATAGGTATTCTAGACAAGTTACAAGGTCTGGAATACCTCAACAGCTAAAAGCAATTACTGCGGATCCATAAATACAACTTAGCACAATAATTATTTTGATAGAGCATTACCAACAATCTACTTCTAGGAAGAAACTGGAAGAGAAGTAAAAACAATTTTTGTCTCGCATGAAAATTGAAATATTGAGAACGGGTTGGTATAAAGGTAATATTCTGTGAAATAAAAATGGGATGCTGCTTGGGCAGTGTGAAACAGCACAAGTAGTTAAAAAATTGGTATACTGCCAAATTTATGATAAAAAAATTCTAACGTTTCGAGCTATGGCCTTTCGTCAGAGTGAAACGAGTTCTAAAAGAGGAATGGCAACTAGACTAGTTATTCTACTAAAGCAAGTCATGAGACAAAAATTAACCAATGAAATGTGAGTAATAAAAACAAATCAAAGACCTAGCAACGACAAGGAAGTCCCTTCTCTGTTGTCATCGGGCCGGTTTATTGATCACCGTTAAAAATAGCAAGTGACTGCCTTGTCGTTGCTAGGTCGTTGACTTGTTTGTTTCTGTGAGATATTCGAATACCGAATACATTATGAAATATTCCGGGTATTCGAGCCATATTACTGGTCAAAATATCCTAACATATATTCCGCATGATGAGGCCATACTCTAACTATGAATAATGTTCTGAGATAAATATATGCATCCTTTCTACAAATATCATATAAGATAAAATACGACTTCATCTCTATTGCCCAACTGATTACTCACGTAACCGTGAATGACCAACCTGACGACAGAGACTTAGCAGTGTTTTTGTCAGGATAAATTAAGAGGGTATAAGGCAAGGTGTTTCATTCTAACCACTAATTTGAATGATTAATATGGAGAAAGAGTGCAATTTATAATATATTAATTTTCTTTGTTAATAAAATCCTAAAATTCGATGGAAATTTAGCAAATTTAGGAAAGGACTAGAGATATGTTTAATTTCGGTGGGCCTGAATATTGCCCATTTTCAGTGATATTCTGATACGAATACCTGCAAGAATTCGTCTGAATATTAGAAATATTTTTAACCATATTCCTAAGTATAGAAGTCGGAATACCTGCATTTTCGTATACTCACTTGAATGTTGCAGAATTCAAATTTTTGTTCCAAAACAAACGACAACGTATTTCTATGTAGATTTCCTATGAGACTAAAGAGTGCGCACTGGGTATTGAATTGAGTTTGGCTGCTTTCGGTATATTCGCTTGCATCGTTAGCGTCCGGTGTAGACAGGCCGTAACGTATGAAACCTGTCTTTCTGAAGCAGAAAAATAATAGAGGCGGAAAAAGTAATTGCTACAATTAACCCTTCTTTTAGTGCATTTGTCTTTCTCCCTTTTATGATCAGTCCTAATATCTGACTCGTTAACAAAATTCTGCTTAATTTGGGAAAGTCTGCTAATTATTCATTCTCTCCTTTTCGTTCTCCAAGAAGGGCCAAAATGGGTAAGTAGAAAAAGTACCTTTTCATTATATTCATTCTAAAAAGACACAATTACTGTCTATCCCAGGTATGTCAATTTATCAACTTTATTTAGACTGAGTGACTTGAAAGTGCCCACGCTGATTCGACATTTAATACCTCGAAAAATATTTGAGATATAGTTCACGTCTGAAATTTAACAATCGTTTCGCAAATTGAATTGCCTGTATAGCTAGGAAAAAAACAGCAAAGAATATTTAATAGAAAAAGAGAGTTGCGAGCAATTTCACTGCAAAAGTGGTTGTGGCAAAAATGCGGGCAATCCTGTATTTTAGCGTCGGATTCGATTTGGGAAATAAAATAGCGTCGGATTCATTTTAATAGAACAAAACAGTGAAAATCTATCTAAAACGTACAGTAGATATTGTTCCATAATGTGTACTATTATGTTCGAAAAACTATTTGCGCCGTATTTCTCGCGCCACATGAACTCAATTCGGTACCGTTCGAAAAGCTTCCTGGATGTCCCATAGTTCTGCTCGAATGTGCGTTTGGCTCTGGACCACATGGACTCAACATTTTGTGCGTGATTCTCCCTGTTGTTGGGATCCACAAAGTTTTGTTCATGAATTATAACCTCATGGGTGTATATCCCGCCACCAATATTGTCAATCCCGTTGTAAGCAGCCCACCCATCGTTAATTATATGGTTTCCCGGCCAAATCCACTCTTCGATAAGAGGCAGCAAAGTCTGAGCATTGCGTTGCTCAACTTCAACTAGAAAGCATTTTTTCGTTCCTCTTTCAATGCCACCAAATACCCAGTGACCCTTTCGCCATTGCCCACGATGATACTTCCCGTGAAAAAATTTGCTTTCGTCCATTTCAACTATTTTTGGCTCGATCTGTCCATTAACAGAATCTATTCCACCGATCATCTCAGCAGCATTGACTAGCTTTTCTTCACAAACATCTCCCATAAAATTAAACCAATCAACACTGGTATGATCCTGAGTGATTTCAAGCTCACGTTTGATATCTTTTTGCGGGGTTTGCATTGCCCAGAAGTAGACGAGCAGCACCGATTTTTGCAAAGAGAGGCGACTTTTTGAGGAAAAGCTCTCATCCCTGACCGAAAGAATAAAATTACATTCGTTGCATCTCCATCTGAATCCATCAACCCCCTGGTTATATCTGTTCAAGGTGCATGGATTGTTACAAGTGGAACAACGAGCAGAATTTTTCAAAAGTCTTCGGGATGTCAACCATTGCAAGCAGGAGAAATTGTAAGGAAGAGCCGTTATTAGTCGAATTAGATTCCAATTCCCATTTGCACTGCTTGAAAATTTAGCCGATTGTGGTACGCAACAATTTCTTCTGGACCTCGACCACGTGGCATTTTTGGTTTTCGTTGAAGCACATAGTGAGAAAGACTAACACATGGGATTTAAATATGACTATAGTCACTGTCTAGACAAATAAAACGCCTAGATAAATAAAACGTTCCCCCCTTATTCGGAACTGAAGAGTATACGTTTTAATCCGGCCCTCTTCGTATAGTGAATCCGACTCTATTTTATTTCCCAAATCGAACCCGACGCTAAAATACAGGATTGCCAAAATGCTAACTGAAAGTTTTCAAATAATATATCTGTTTTTCTTCTTGAATTTTTCCTTTTTTTATTAAAAGGGTGGTAAGATGAACTTCAAACAACAAAAAAAGACGCTAAATTTTTTACTTCTGAAGATGACGTTCAACTGCTCCGTCACTTTTATCGCCATATGAACATATGCTAGTCGCGAAGTGCAAATAGAACAATAATTATTCTACGTGAATTTAGCGGATATACGTCAAATTAGGCCTGAAGCATTGGCCGCAGGTACTTGCCACCAACCACGTCGCGAAAACTGCAAATGAGCCCTATCTGAATGGGTTAATATGCTTTATGTCCATTAACAGTTCATTCCATTCAACTTTTTTTTCTGAATAAACCATCGACTTACGTAGGCAAAGTTTTATGTGGTGAGTAATGTGGAAACAATGTTTTCGCAACGTTTGCTAGTTTTTTAAAGCCTTTGGAGTCTCGAATATGAGAAAGGTAGATGGAAAGTACAAATTCGTCCATTTTCTTACGGATACAACCTGACATCTTTGGCGGAAAACGAAGCCATGCTACAATTTTCATTTATATGTGGATACTTTCGTCAGGCGCGCACATTCAAAAGAATTGGGGGAGGGGGTGTGTGTGTGTACACTTCGTTCTCCGACCGACTTTCTTGATATTTCTATTTGATAACATTACCAAGTCTGTACTATACCATATATTAACATTTAGCATGGCTGTCCCAGTATCTTTCAGTTGAAAAGACGATAGAACCAGAATATTTACAAAAACGGATTATTACAACCAGTGAAGGGATATACAGTATATACATATATCTATTGTATAGTTTTTTGCTGAAGTTTATTACTTAATCTTGAATAAAAATAGTTTACTCAAACTACTCCACTAGGATAATACGTCGGGTTTTTGGAAGCTCTGCCCAACGATCAACAAGTTTTCCCAGCTCAATCGAATCTGTCATATCTTTTTTACATCCTAGAATCAACAAGTTCTTAAGTCTGTCCTGTTTCATCACTGAACGCCAAAATGTCTTCATTAATTCTAATTTTGAGAAACTGCGCTGACTTGATGTTGATGTGATAGGTGCTATCAAGATAAAGTGGTAGCACTTTTTTTCTTGTTTTTTTCTTTTTTTTCTGGTTTTAGAGCAAGTAATTGGAACCACACTGGTGTTATAGTTATGTAAATGTGACCATTTAAATACTGGGAGTCAACATGGTAATAATAGAGTGCGCTTTAAGCTTCGGGCTATAACGCGCGTGGAATGGCTACGCATAAGAGTATACCATGTAGAATCGATTGAATAAGGATGAGTCTTGGTCTCAGAGTAAATATAGGGGCCCATATAAGTGTTGTAAAAATAGTTAAAAAATTCCTACTGGCTGGAAAAGGGAATTATAAATCGAACACGTGTTCTGGATTTTTACCAGGTGTTAGATGGCTACGCAGTTGGACATGCAGTGTAGAGTTGAAAAATTAAGTACACACATCGTAGATCAAGAGAATAGAAGAGAACAAAAGATGCGGTAACATTGTCTCGTGCATAATTCTTTTTGGACACGACCCTGGGCGAACGTTTTGGCATTCTGTGGTGGCCTCTTCAGCAGAGATTTGGGGTTGGGAGCCAATGCTTCCCAGTCGGAAGGAAAAGAAATCGGTGTAGAGTGTAATGATAGTGTGAAGAGAAAAAGCGTTAGCTTACCAAAATTGTTGTGTCACTTGGATGGTCCGACGCGTGGTTAGGCTTTGGTAGATTGTGCTAGCATAATTTTAAGCATAATTTGCCAAAACGAGCATTATTTTAAGCTTTTATTTCAGTTTAGCACTGCTAGCAAAATCCGAGCTTTTATGCGTTGAAAACAAAAAAAAACCAATCATAGTTCTAGAATAATTCAGTTTATATTTTATTTCTGTATTGTTTTTGGAAAATATTGAGGTCTGTGCTAAGGCTTATGGTCAAATATGGTCCGGCAGACTCCAGGTCACCCTGTGCATATCTGAGAGACCGAGACTCTCCTCATACCACCACGCTTATGGCTCGGCGGCTCGGCCCCTCAAGCCTCAGATAAAAGATGGCGTCGTCCTCGAGTACATCCATTTCCAGCACTTCCAGCCCTTTCAGCACTTCCAGTGCCGTACCGAGAGCTTCAATCTCTAGAGAACGTGTTCCTTAAAGTAATACCGGAATGTACAAGGAAAGAGGTAACTCAGATCCAAAGAACATGAGTCCTCGTGATCGAATCGAAGAATTCCCAGGGGAAAATTTGTGTCTTCGAGGTGGAAAACTGTTTTGCAATGGGTGTAAGGAGATATTGAGCTGTAAAAAGAGCATTCTCAAAAACCACTTGGCTTCCAAAAAACATGCCGCAGGCACAGAGAAGTTAAAAGTGACAAAAAAGCGAGATCAAACGATCGAAGAAGCACTTCGTAAAGAAAAACACAAAAAGGATAGCACGTTGCCAGTCGAGGAGAGAGCATACCGTTTACAGGTGGAAGAGGAGTTTCTTAAGGCTGGAATACCTATACGTAAGATGGACAAACTTCGAACGCTTCTTGAAAGGCAAGGCTATCGGCTGAGTCACAGTTCGAACATGATGGATTACGTAACGATAATATACAAGCTGGAGATTGAGAGAATTAAAGCAGAAATTCACCAAGGAGTATCAACAAGGGACGTATCTGTCATTTATGATGGCAGCATGAGACAGGGTGAAGCGATCGTGATCCTGGTCCGTTTTGTCGATAATGATTGGAATATCGTACAACGACTAATCAGAATCGATATTTGTGCCAAGTCAGTGAATGGCGACCAGCTTGCTCTAGTGCTCAACGAGTGTTTAAGTATCGAGTACGGTGTGAGAGGAGACTCTCTGATAGCTGCCATGAGAGATGGGGCCAGCGTGAACCAAGCTGCGTTAAATCGCATCCAGTTTATATTCCCAAAGACATTCAATGTTGTTTGCTTGTCTCACACTCTGGACAACGTCGGTAATCATTTTGTTATCCCCAATCTGACAGAGTTTGGCAATCTGTGGATCCGCTTATTTTCGCAAAGCCACAAAGCGGGACTAATGTGGAAGGAACTGACTAGACGTAAGCCGAAAAGTTACTCCGAAATTCGCTGGTGGTCCAGATGGGAAGTGGACAAACAGCTTATGGAACAATTTGGTGATGTACAATGATTTATAGATGACATGGTTAGGGAGAATGTTGCTCCTCAGACCTCGCGTCAGTTGGTTGATTTCTTCTCAGATATGAATTAGGTGATCAGTCTCAAGCTCGAACTAGCAGCATTTGTTGATGTGGGCGAGGTATTTGTTAAGGCCACTTACGTTTTAGAGGGAGATGGCCCTCTGGTTTTGTCATGCTTTGAGACATTACAAGGAGTTTGCAATGCATGTCAGAATGTACATTTACCAATGTACATGCCGTAGCTGTAGCTATAGTCGACGCGGATCCCGCACAGAATGTTCCAGCATTGGAACAGGAGGCCAAAAGGAGTGTCCAGCCTGCAATTCAGTGGTTTTTGCGTAAATTTAATTTGGACTTGCACAACACGTTGAGCGCATTCAAGGCTGCACGAATAATAGTAGAATATAAAGTGGGGATTCTAGCACATTTAGCACATTTAGCACATTTAGCACATTTAGCACATTTTTTGAATTTTAATGAGCTTTCAAAAATTGTATCAACTTCCGGTAATTGGTGACCAACCGAAGGTTGCATTTCATGATGACGTCATCACCTGTCAATCATTTTCGTTACCTGTCAATCATTCTACCCACTTCCCAAATCTAGTTCAAACCGGATTCTCAAAATCAATCAAATTGGTCAATTTTGTCACATTCTCAAAATTAATCAAATTGGTCAATTTTGTCACATTCTCGAAATTTCATCGGACTCCGTCCTCCGCAGCGAAGCTGCAAAAACGTGAAAATCAAAAAATAAAGTTTATAATTTTTTATGGTTTGAATCCAAATATTTTTTCATATTCTCCAACCATATCATTCATGTAATGTCCAAATGCAAGTGTATCTATTTTGTTTTCAAGTATTTTTCGTTTATCATCTTTATATGACAAAGCAATCTTTTCAACACTTTCTGTATACAACTCATGGTTTCTATGTCTTATCAAATTCATTTTTCTTATTTGTTCTTCTCCATCAAATAAACAATCTTTGTAATTTTGGAATGTTATTTCTTTTTTAATTACATTTTTCTTAACACCTTTACATTTTTTTTCTTCTTTTCCTTCATTGTTTTCACCATCTTCACCGTTTTCACACATTTTATAAGCATATAATTTTGCTCTCAAACCAACAAATTCTTCAATTTGTTTTCCACCACATTCATCTTTCATCATTCCAATAACCTTTTTGTTTAATCCAGTTTTTATTCCAGATTCGTGGTCTTTTGAATAATTACTTGTATCAAACATTTTTTCTAAATCTGGAGAAATATCTTTATAAAAATCATCAGTTTTAATTTCATACATTAAACTATCTGTATCTGTGAATAATAATGATGCATTTTCGTTATATTTTTTCTTAATATAATTATAATGAAAATCATACATTAAAGTTTTACTAAGATCTAATATACTCATTCCTAAATATATTGGTTTATTCAAAATAATTTTAGTTTTATATTTATGTATTGCAATTAAATTTTCAGAAAATATTGTTCTACTTTTAAAATTACTTTTTGAAAATAATTTTAATGCTTTTTCTTTTCTATTTACCAATTGTATATCAACTCTATTTCTTACATTTTCCATGGTTTTCCCAAAAACAGAATTATTCATCAATTTGAAAAAATCTTTTTCAAAATCATTTTTTGCATTTGTTCTCAAATTTGTATTCAAATCAATATATTGTTTCATAAAATCTTCTTCGTAAAATTTAATACCTTTATGAATTTTAGTACAACGAAGTCCTAATTTTTCATACAATTTTAAATTTTCACAATGTAAAACATATTTTTCTTTGTTATTTAAGTTTGGAATTAATTTTTCAACATGTTCAGTTTTTAATCTTTCTGGAGCAAGAGGATATTCATTATGTGAATCATGTAAATTTTCTGGATATTCTAAATCAACTTCCAAAATGCACTTATATTTATACAAATTTTCTAACTCATTTTTATCCATCCATTTGAAATCTCTAACAGGTAATTTCTTGCTCATTGCCCAACCATATAAATTATTTGCATCAAGATATGGAAGATAAAAACTATCTTCTTTAGGATTATATTTATCTTCCATATATTTATTATTAGCTTTTGCGTACCTTTTTACAATAGTTGAAATTCCACCCCTGATACCATTTTCAACCATTAGATACATTTGTGGGTCTGATAATAGATCCAATTCTACTTTTGTAATTTTTAACATTGCATCCCATGCTAATCCAGGTGAAGTATAATACCATGCTGGATCTAATTTATAATTTTGTTTACAAACTTTTCTAAAGTTTTCAAAAACATCAGCTAATAAAACTACATCTGTTTTCAAATATAAATCATGATATTCTCTCATATTTTTAATGTTAAATTTATTCCAAACATTTTGTGCATGTGAGTAATCTTCTTCACTTATACTTTCATCATTTAAACTAGAATAAAAACATTCTTTATCAGGAAGTTTTTCTTCTTTTAATTTTTCAATGTTGTCAAACCATTCATATGGAAAAACACCTTTTCTTGTAAGCAAGTTTCTTTTTTCCTCATTTTTGATAAAATTTTTCCAAATATTCATTTCATTTTTATCTAAATTATTAACTAAATTTGATAAACTACTTTGCATAAACTTAAAACTATCAATAAATCTAATTTGTTTTTTAATATTAATCAATTCTCTGATTTTGTACTTAGTGTTTTCACTTCTCTCACACTTCGTGTCACAATCTGATTCAATACTTTTCAATTCTTCACATTCAATAATATTTTCTTTTGATTTATTTTGAAGTTGTTTTTCTGTAATTATTTTTTCAGTTTCAAATTTATCAACAATAATTTCTTTTGTAAAACTAATATATTTTTCTTCAGTGTTTGGTATACAATTAATTTCACCTTCTGAAACTCCAAGATTTTTAATAAACAAATGACTATCATAGTTTGGTAAATTATGAAAAATAACAGGTATAAATTTTGGTTTTTTCATTTTTGAATTACATTTAACACAAGCAGCACCTCTATATTTTCCAGTGAAATGACAATGATCTTTAACTTTACCAATTGTAGAACTGCTTTGAATAAGTTCAAATTTAATTCCACAAGCGTAACAATTTTCTGCAATTCTAAAATCTGTTTTATCTTTTTCACTTAATATTATCTTTTTTTGAAATTTAAATTGTTCATGTATTTTTTTAATATCATTTTCTAAACTTTTTACAAATTTTAGAGAAATGTCATCTAATGAGCCGTCTTCACTAACACTTTTTGTATATTTTACTAATTTTGGTTTATATAAATTATCATCAAAACATTTTATTAAATAACAATATCCAGATGGTTCATGTTTTTGAAATTGTTTTGTTTTGTCTCCAACCGAGTCATCGGTATTTTCATCTATATTTTTCAGATTACATTCAAAATCTGCATAAATTACAAATGGAATATCATGCATTCTTTCATAATTTTTAAACTTTAATTTTTCACCTTTGTTTGGATAAACAGTCTTTCCACATTCATACTCTTTACAATATTCTAAATGATTTTTGTAAATATTTTCCTTACTAAAATGTTGTAAACAATTATCACAAATATATGTTTTCTCTTTGTGTTTACTAACCTGACTTGAAAATAATCTACTCTTATTTTTAATTAAACAATAATGCTTGCATTCTATGAATTCATTTTCATTATTTTCATTATTTTCATTATTTTCATCAGTTATCAATAATATGTTAACATGATTGTTTGTATTTTTAAACTTACTTACTCTCAAAGGAAAAAGTTCATGATTTTTTTGCACCTCCGGTCGATCTTCGTTGTATCCAAATAAATTAATTGAAATATTATTTTTTTCAAATTTATCAATATCAGAAAATCCACATGGAAAATTAATATCTTTAACATTAAAACTTTCAGCTTTCTTTTTCAAAATTTTTGTAATTCTTCCAGGATTTCTTAAGTTAGGATTAGTTTTCAAAAGTTCACTTATTACAACACACCACAATAAACACTTTTGATCATCATTTTCTGGGTTGATAATTGCTTTTTTATTTTTTAAAAACTCTGGTAAAGGAATATAAGACGAAGCAAGTAATCGTTTAATTTCATTAATATTAAGAATTACTTTCAAACCTTTATGAAATTTCCACAAACTTGAATTTTTTAAAAATTCTTCAAAACTCAAAATAACTTTTTGTGCCATTTTTTCATATATTTCATCAAAATTACTTCCATCAAAAATTTCTTCATAGTAACTATGAAAATGAGCATTATCTGTGGTTTGTTCTCCTGTTGTGGGGTTTGTTTTTGACATCAAACACACAATAGTTATTTGTTGTTTTGTGCTTGGATATTTTTTGAATTTTTTAATTACCAATGGTTTTATTTTTTCAAAAGAGTCAAAGGGTCATATAAAGACAATTCAAATTTTTTCAAATCCATTTGATATCTTTTTGTTACATTCAAAGCTTCTTTATCCAATTTAAATTTTAATTCATCTGAAGTAGAAGCTTTACCTTGTATTTTATTAAATATATCTGAAACATTATCTTTCAAATAATTAAACCAATTTTTTATTCTTTCTGTTCCTTTATTCACGTTATTTAATGGGTTGTATTTATCAAATAAATTTAATATTTTTTCTTTAGTATTATCAAATAAATTATTTGTTTTTTCCTTTGAGTTAATCAAAATTTTATTTAAATTTTTGTTTAAATTTTTTTTTGGTAATAATAAAGGAACATCAATTTTTGAATTATCCGAATCCAATAAATTTGACTCACTTGATTTTATATATTGATTTTTTCTTGGTCTTCCAGGTCCTCTTACAACAATTTTTTCACTTTGACTTAATCCTGGAGGTAATGTTCTTGGTCTTCCACGACGATTTTTTGGTCCATAAACAGGATCATTAAAATTTGTTCTTGGTCTTCCACGACGATTTTTTGGTCCATAAACAGGACCATTAAAATTTGTTCTTGGTCTTCCATGACCACATTTTGAAATTCGTTCGATATTCATCTTTTATTTATATACATTTTTTTTTTAAGGTTTAAAAAAATAATTTTTGAAAAAATTATTTTTTAAAAAAACAGCTTACACCTTCGGTCCGTTTTTTTTATCAAGTATAAAAATATTATATAATATTTTAATTTTTTCCACTGGTTTTAAAATACGTTTATATTTAAAATAAATTTTTTTATCATTATATAAGAAAAAATCATAAAAATCACAATATTTCTCTTCATAATTTATTTTAAATTCAGTATGTGGTAATATCTCTTCTCCAGAAATTTTTTCAATTTCATTTATAAAAGTATTATACATATTTGTTTTTGTATATTTATAATTTTTTGATACAATTATTTCAATAATTGTTGATGACATCTTTTATTTATATACATTTTTTTTTTTAAGGTTTAAAAAATAATTTTTTCAAAAAATTATTTTTTTATAAATTATAAAAAAAGATAAATTTTTCGTCTCCAAATTTGAAATCTTTTTTATTATCAATTTTATATTTTAAAACTGTTGCGTTAATATTGAAATACCTAGATGCACTTATAATACTTTTAAATTTAAGAATCGAACCAGATTGATAACTTTTGGGTTGTGTTATATTTTTAGCATATATTGGAACTGGAATATGAATTATATCTCTACAATATTTTTCATATTTTTCATTTGGTTTTGAAATTTCAAGACCTAACTTTTTTTCAAGTTCGTTTTTACTCAATAGTGTATAATATTTTATTTTATTTTCTTTTGCAAGAGCATACAATTGTTTAATTGTATATTTTTGGTTTGATTCCATTTTATTTATATAGATATTTTTTTTAAGATGAAATTTTCTTCAAACCTTAGTTAGACCGAACCTTCGTTTTATAAATATAAACATGTTAAATTTTGGGATTTTAATATTATAAAATTTCTCTAATTTATTTTCCAATTTTTGTAAAGTTTCTAAAATTTCAGTTTCACAACAATAAATATCATAAAATGAATCAATATATAAATATAAATAATAAGTTAAAAAATCATAATGAAATTTTTTAGCTAATCTAAATAAATTAAGTACATTATAATTTTCTAAAAACTCTTTATATTTTTTAAATAACGTTTTATGATTTTTTTTTTAAAATAATCCAATATAAATTTAAAAATACTATTTTTATCATTAATTTCACGATTTCCAAACATTTATTTTTATCGTTTTTTAAAACGTTTACAAAAATTTATAAACTACATAACCTCCAGAAAGACCAATTACGAAAAAAACAACATTTTGATATTCTTTCATTTCATCAGAAGGTTTATAATAATCTTCTAATTTTGGTGGTTCCCTATCTTCTTCATTTGCTTCTTCTTTTAAATATTTGTAACGATTATTTATTTCAGCAAGATTTTTCAAAGACATGTTTGTTTTATTTATATCAGCATTTGCATCAGATAATTGTTGTCTTAATTTTTCAATTTCTTGTTTTCTTTTTACTTGGTCTTCATACCATTTTTCTTTCGCTTCGCTCAATTTTTCCATTGCTTCATTATGTCTTTTTATCTCTTTTTCATATCCAGAATGATTTAATTTGGAAAATAAAAATCCAGCACCTGCAAAAGCAACTGCATTAAATAATCCTCCAACTACTGTTTCCATTTATTTATACAAATATTTTGCATTTCATGATTTTTATATTTTATGACTTGAAAGGATTAGAAGGAATCCATTTTTTATCTTGTGCATATTTAACTGCAAGTGATGATAATCCAAAAGCTGCTGCTAGTTTTAAAGTAGGAACTAAACTAGATGGAGTTGATAAACCATCACTAATTACTTTTCTACTTAACATTCCTACACCAACAGCACCCAGTGTAATTAATGTTGAATCATACAATTCATTCATAACTTCTTTTCTATTCATTTCGCCCATTTATTTATATATAAAAAAATTTTTTTACAAATTTTCAATACATGACCGAGAAGCGGTCTGCGTAGTTGATCCGCGAAGTGGTGAACCTGAAGGGTTATTACATTTAGTAATTTTAAAATAATTTTTATCAGCGATGCTTTCAGTTATGGTCTTAACTTTTTTGTTTTGATCACTTTCGCTTTCACTTTGTTCTCTTCGTTCGCTTTCGCTTCGTTCATCAGCTTGCTGTGCAAGTCTTTTGTCGCTTTTATACGCATAATATAAACCTCCAAGTGCAGCAACAATTGTCACACCACCAACAATATACCTAAAATCTACATAGTCATTTATTTCTTCTGCTAAGCTTCTGTCGTCGCGGTCTGCTTCGCGATCACGAAGCGCTTCGCGATCAGCTTGCTGCGCAAGTCTTGCTTCTTTTGAAATTTTTGCTAATTTTTTTCCCAATTCAACTTTTCTTGGATCTTTTACTTTTTCAGATTTTTCAATTGCTGTTACTTTATCAGCTTTGCTGCTTTCAACATTTGGTTGATTACTTGTTGCACCTTTGGTGCTGAGAGCTTTGCTCGATTTACTGTCTTCACTCATTTATTTATACTTTGATTTAATTTTATTTTTTTATTCAAAAGTTATTCAAAAGTTATTTAAATTTAATTGTGTGTTTTTTAAATAAATTTTAAGTAAAAATAAGTTATTTAAATTTTATTTAAATTTTATTCAAAAGTTGTTCAAAAGTTATTTAAATTTAATTGTGTGTTTTTTAAATAAATTTTAAGTAAAAATAAGTTATTCAAAATTTATTCAAAGTTATTTAAAACAGTGATCGACCGAAGGTCTCAGCAGCGAAGCTGCAAGCCGAGCACAAGCGTTATTTAAAACATTTCATGATATATATTTTAATATTTCATCTTCATCAAAATCAACACTATATTTTTTACAAAGAAGATAATGATTTAAAACAATTTCTGGATATTTCATTTTTCTTGTTGAAACATATACATATAATATTTCCCCATCCATTTTTCCGTGGTCTCTATTTGTTGATCCAAGATAAAATTTCATATTTGGGGTGTGATACTTTCTAGCATTTGTATTGAAAGAAAGAATTTCTTTTCCATTTACATAAAGATTTCCTTTTTTAATGCCATTGAGATTACCTTGATCCCAATGAACGGAAAGACATATTAATTTGTTTATTTGAGTTGCATTTGCTTTCAATTGCCATGCGTTATTTGAAACTGTAGACGGGTATGAATTTGTGATATCTAATGATGAATTACTATAAGAAATACCAAAATCAGAAAGAGTTGGTTGATTTGTTGTTTCATTATCTGTGATTTTAAACAACGACACCTCATTGTTAGACGAATTTAATGATTTTAAACCATATACAAAATAAAAATTCAAGTATTGATAGCTTAAAATATTTTCTCCACAAGTTAAATGTAAATTGTTACTGTCTGATCCAAGGTATTGAACACTATAAAAATTATTATTAATTGTGGATTTTTTGAAAAATGGTTGTTTGTTTGTATCATCTTGTTTGAAAATCCAATCTTTTTTTCTTGACAAATTAAAAAGTTTTTCAATCTTTTTATCGCTTCCACCATTCCCGGTGTTACTCGTGTATTCAATATAATTAACATCATCTTTCACATCAAAAATTCCTTCATCATCCATTTGTAAATTATAAATATTTGCAACCGGATTTGACATCGAAGCTGATTCCACACGGTCGTTGACGTATTTTTTAGTCACAACATGATGATCAGAAGATGGGGTATAATTTGCTGCATGAAGAATATGATGATTTCCCATATTCAAATCCTCAGTCATTGTTCCACCTGTTTTTGATAATTTTTTATCAAATTCATTTAAAATGAAATTTTTTTCACTTTGTGTTTTTGAACTAAAATCATCATCAAATATAACACTCATTTATTTTATACATTTAATGATATATTTATATATTAATAGCATCATGATCAACATTGTATAAATTACAAAGAACATAATGATAAAACAAAATTTCTTTTTCTGTCATTTTTTCATGTTTTAAAATTGAAAAGAAAGATATTGACCCATCAAAAGATGAATTTGTGTTGTTTTTTGTATTCTTTATATCACCAATTGTTAAAGTTGTATCTCCTGAAACAGTTTTGGATGTAAAAGATGTTAACTTTTTTCCATTACAATAAACACTACTTTCATTAGACGTGCTTGTTGTATACATATCCCAATGTATACTTAAACATATCCATTTATTGAGAGTTCCAGCATTCGCCTTCGGTTTGAAGGCTGCAATTGGTGCTTTATGATTTACATTATTTGAACCAATAGACATAAAATCATCGTTATCTCCAGAAATAACCAATTCTCTTGTAGTTGGATTTGCAAAACAAACAAATTTATCATAACCTCCATTATCATGACCAAAAATTCCTCCTTTAAGCCAAACACTTCCAGATGACGGAACAGAATTCAATCTATAAACAACAAAAACATTTATGATGTCTTTTTTTCCTGATATTGGATTAATATTAGAATCTGAAATCATTCTTCCGCCGGTAAATTTTAAAAAATATTTATTATTTTCTTTTTCACTTTCTAAACACAAGGAAGGTTGAAGACTTTTTGTTGTTTGTTTAAAATTTTTTCCTTCAATTCCATAATCAATTAGTTGTTTTACTTTTCCTGCATTTCTTTCAAATAGCAAGTCATAAATTGAATTATATTCAATGAAGTATAAATTATGAAATTTCAAAGAAAAATTATCTTTTAAAACTGAAAAACTAACATCCTTTTTGAGAATGTTTAAACTATTATAAATATGATCATCGACATATTTTTTCCTGCAAAGGTCTTTATCACCCACAGGATTCACATTTGTTGTAATTTTATTATCCCCCATGATAATATTTCCCACCATTGTTCCTCCTGTTTTTGGTAAAAACAGCTTTGCTGCTGAAGATCCTGATACGCTTGATGTACTGACTTTGTAATCGACGTATTTCTTCCTCACTAAATGTGCATTTTCTGTTGGGTCAGCTGATGTTATTATATGATTTGAACCCATGTTAATGTCTCCTGTCATATCTCCTCCTGTAGTGGATAACTTTTTTGTTAAATTAGATTCGTGTTTGTTTTCATATCCATAAAATAAACTCATTTATTTTTATACATTTCATGATAAAAAATTATTTAATTTTGACTTCCAATAAAACATTTCCAATTGAACCACTACCGTGGTTTCCTTCCACTTTGAATTTTATTTCATTATAAATTCCATTTGATAATTTAACACCACCTCCCAGTGGTCCTTCGGAGGGAGGATAAATTCTAGAAATACTACCTTTTAGTGTTTGTTGTGTTGTTATTGGAATTTGTATAAGAATGTCACTTTTTTTTCCATTTACAAAATTTTTACTTTTGTCAATCATGTTACAACTTATGTTTATGTACTCCAAATTATTGTTGATATTTACTTCATTGTCACTTTCAGTTAATGTATTTGGAGATATAACTTTATTAACAGGAAATCCTAGTATGGGTGCAAATGTTTGTAAATTTAATTCTTTATCTGATTTTATTGTACATTTTCCTGAAAAATCAATTTGTTCCAGTTCTATTTTTCCAACATTTTCAAATTCTGTTTTTAAAATATTAAAGGTATAATACCCATCTTTGAATCCAATTTTTGTGTTAGCACCTTGTGTATCATAGGTATAATGATGAATATTTGCATCCAAATTATTATAATTCCAAAAAATACTTATAGATTTTACAAAAATCTCTGAACAATTGTTTAACATTATTGGTTCGTCTAATGCAATTGTTTTTTCACTCGTTTCACTCGTTTCACCGGTTTCATTTTTTGATCCTTTGGGTATAAAAATTTTTAAAGATATTGTCATTTATTTTATAATATATATTTTGTTTTTTCACCTCCGGTCGATCAGAGCACATACCGTGCAATTAAAACTCCTCCAACTATTGCAAAAGATAAAATCCATAAATTTTCACCCGCATCGACCGAAGGTCTCAACACCGGAGGTGTAAGGGATTCACTTGACACAATGGGTGTTTTTGAGGGAATAATTTTTGGAGATTTACTTGAAAGGTCTGAAATGTATTTTAATGTATTTTTCTTATCTTTTTTGGATTCATCAGCTTGCTGCCCTTCGGGTTTCTTTATTTCATTTTTCTTTACTTGCACCTTTGGTCCGCGAAGCGGTGAGAGCCTTCGGCTCGATGCTGAGACCTTTGGTCGATCGTTTCCCTGTACCAGCTTGCTGCCCTCCGGGTTTGTTTTGTTTTCTCCACCGTAACCCGAAGGGTCCGCCACGCGGTTTAAATTTTCGTTAATTCCAAAAACCATATTTTCATCAGAAACTTTTAATTTGTTATTATACCCATCTATTGGTTCTTTTAAAATTATTAAAGATGATGGAATTAACCATAATGTTGGACTTATAGCTGTATTTAAAACTACATTTGTTGATGAAATTGCTTGATTCATATTATTAATCCATGTTGTTGTATCATAATTTATAATTGAATCTTCAAAAATTTGTCTAAAAACCTTTTGTGTTTCTAATGCTGAAGCTCTATTTGAAACAATACTTTGTCTAGTTCTAGCTTGTGCTCCAAGGATTGCATAAAGATATGCTTCAATGCTGTGATTTAATAATTCTGTTCCTTTTTTGATTAATCCATTTGACAATTTTGGAACAAATTTTTTATAATCATTTTGAGTATCTCTGAGTTGTCCTGGACCGTGTTGATACGCGTAGCGTCCTCTCCATGGTGTGCTCATATCAATTGCATGAGAATCTCCAATGTGTCTTTTTTTTCCTGAAATTTCTTGCCAAGTCCATTTTGGATAGTGATCTTTTAAAAATCCAGCATTAAATTTATAAAATGTTTTATCATCACCGTTTTTCAATTGATGCATAATTCTTCTGACTGTAAAATACAGATGAAATCTCATAAATGATGTAATTTGTTTTGGAACATTTGAACTAAATAATAAATGTTGAATTGAAATTCCACATCCATAAGTTGCAATCCATGTTCCTATAATGCTTTGAAAATATGGTTCATCAAGTGACCATTTTGCATTATCATCTGTAGTTATACCGCTCGGCGGATTCAATCCGGGTAAATTACTTTGAAAATAATCTGTATTGTTTACATAAATCCTAAACTGATTTATAGGATAACTTAAAACATATTGTGTAGGAAAATTATCCCAATAATAAGATTTTCCAGCATAACCAACATGTCTTTTTCCTCTTGGTAATTCTTGTACAGTTCCTCCAAGTTTCCAAATTTTTGGAAAGTGAGGTTTTGGTTTGTTAATATAAAGATACTTTGTCATATTTGGGTCATTTTTGAAAGTGTCTGAATTTATGTCTGTTGAAACATACCCATTGGGATTATTGTTTTTGAAATATGTTATTGTTTTTTCCCAACTTCCATCTTTATTAATATCATGCTCGAAGGTAAACCTTTGCATGTCTGCATATGGATATTTTTTTAAGAAATTTTCTTTAAACTTTTTATCCAAAATTTTTCTTTCATTAACCACAAAATCATATTCACTTCCATAATATTTTTTCTCAGCTTTTTCAAATGAATCACTAACGTTCATTATTTATTTTAATAAAAATAAATGAACAAAATTATTCAAAATGACGACACCAAAGGTGTCGCGAACATGTTGGAAGACATGTTCGTTATTGAACAAGAGTTAAGAGATATTTATTACAATCCTAAAACAGGTTATCAATCTGCCGAAAGACTTTATCAAAAAGTAAAAGACAGACTTGCGCAGCAAGCTGATTCCAAGGGATTAAATGTTAGTAGAAAAATCGTGAAAGAATGGTTAGAATCACAAGATACTTTTACAAGATTTAAACCAATTGTCAGACGACATAAATTTCAAAAAACATTTGTTAAAGATTTAGGTGATCAAATACAAATGGATTTAATTGATATGAAAAAATATAAAAAAGAAAATGAAGATTATTACTGGATTCTTACAGCTGTTGAAATTTTGAGTCGATATGCGTTTGCTATTCCTGTCTACAGAAAAGGTACTTACAACATGACGTTAGCTGTTTCAAAATTGCTTAGAAAATTCAAAAAAAGATTTGGTAAATACCCAAATGTAGCTCAATTTGACGAAGGGAAAGAATTTTATAATGTTGGAGTAAAGTTGATATTAAAAAATCATGATGTTGAATATTTTTCCTCTAAATCTGTTAAAAAAGCAGCTATAGTTGAAAGATTTAATCGAACTCTAAAAACATCCATGTGGAAATATTTCTATAGCAAGGAAACTTATAATTGGGTTAACATATTGAAAAAACTTGTAAATAATTATAATAATACTAAACACAAGAGTATATTAATGAAACCTGCTGATGTGAATGAATCTAACAAAGACCAAGTGTGGAATACATTATATGGTCACCCATTAGGAGATTTACCTTTACCTAAATTCAGAATTGGCGATGCTGTTAGGATTTCTAAATATAAGAATATCTTTAAAAAAGGTTATGAAGCTAATTTTACAGAAGAAATTTTTAAAATTGTAAAAGTATTTAGAGGTGACCCAAACATGTATGAAGTGGAAGACCTTGAAGGAGAACCAATTATTGGAAAATTTTATGAACAGGAATTGTCTGCTGTGAATAAAAATAACTTGAGTGGTCTGTATAAAGTAGAGAAAATATTAAAAAGAAAAAAAGTCAAAGGTAAAAATATGGTGTTGGTAAAGTGGGAAGGTTATGACAATAAACATAACTCTTGGATCGCGCAAAGCGCTCTGATCGGACAAAGTCCTCAGGACCACAGGTCCAGCGGCTAAGCTGAAGCTTCGCTTCTGAGACCTTCGGTCGATGCGATCGCAGAAGAAAATATTCAAAATGTATAAAATGTATAAAATAAATGGATAATAACGGTTTTGATGATATAGAATTAAATGAGCGAAGCGAACAAGTTCGTAGAAATATAAGAGAAGAAGAGGACCGCGAAGACCGTGAGGACGGAGAAACAAGTGGAGGAAATTTTGCTGATACAAATTTAGATACTGAAGAAACAACTATATTACTCCCAGACCAAAACACCAGAGTAACTAGAGTTAAAGAACCTGAGTCTAAAGGTTTTTTAAAAAAATTAAAAAATTTAGGAGGAATTAAAAGATCAGTAACTAGTGATAAAAAAAATACTTTCAAAAAAATATTTGATTTCACTCCTGAAAAGAAAAATGGAAAAAATAATAATATATTGTTAGAAAAAACTAGGTTTGTTAAAGATGAAAAAGGAAATGTTTCAATTTTTTTCAAAGATGTAAAAATTGGTAATGTTATCAATAATGAACCAGAGTTATTTGCAAGAAAGAATAATAAAAATGTTAAAGAATTCAGAAATATTTTTGAAAAAGCAAAACAAGAATATAAAAAAACACCAGATTCTATTATAGATGAAAAAATATACGATGAAAATATTTAAATGAAAGAGATTGAGAGAAAAAATATAGTTGAAAACACCATTTCACAAATTGATAATGAAGTTAATAGAATAATTGATGAAAATAACTTGAACAAATTAGTTAAAGATGAAAATGACCCAAGAAGATCATTATTTGATTTTGATGAATTAAGAGAATTTAATAGTTTATTAAATTTTGAAGAAGCTGCATCACCGATTGGTAATGAAGACTATTTTGACTTATCAGAAAATGAAAGAAAAAATGTTTTACGTGAAAAAATTAAATCATTTGATAGAGAATATGAATATTGGAAAAATAAAGCTGATTTAGAAACATCTGAACCACAAAAAAGTATATATAAGGGTTTTTCAGAAATTGCAAAATTAAACGTAGATAAATTGTCGCTTGAAATTAATGAAAAACCAATTAGTGAAGAAGGAGCACAAATTTTAAATGAAAATATTAAAGATTCCGACCTCGGTAGATTAGAAAGATTTAAAAAATGGGCAAAAGAAAATTTATTAGGTTTATCAGCAGTAGCAATTTCTGTAGCAGGTATAATTACTTTAATAGTTATAAGAGCAAGAATGGCATTAAAACTAGGTGCAAGAGCAGTTGGAAAAGTAGCAAAAGCAATTGCAAACGTAGCTAAAAATTTAGGCGCAGTTTTTTCAGCACTTTTAAATTTAATTTCACAAATATTAGCATTTGGTGCAAAAGGTATTAATTTTTTAGCTAAAAATTTATGGATATTAGCTATTGCATTAACTTACTTTTTATACAATGAATATAAGGAATACAGAAAGAAAAACCGAAAAGGCAAAGATTAAAAAAAATTTTTTTAATTTTTTATATATAATAAAAAATGAATAGAATAGACAAATTATATCCAGGATATAAAAGATCAAAAATGAGTGATATTAAAGGAATCAGAACAAGACATGTTGTAACTTTAAATCCAAATTCAGTAAATCCAGAAGAAGACCTTTATATAGATATCCCAAAATTAAACCCTAATTTATGTCTTGTACCCGATTCATTAAGATTGTTATTTAATTTTAAAAATGTAAATACAAAGTCTTGGTTTTTAAATAATTTATCAAAATTGTTAAAGAAAAGATTAGTTGTTAAATTTGCTGGAGAAATTGTTTATGATAATAGCGGAGAATCTCTTTTGGAAATTTACAAAGATCTTTGGAAAACTGAATCCGAAAGAGCAGATATGGTTGAATATGGAATCGCTAGAGAAAATTTGAGAAAATTAATTTCAAAAGATGACTCTGGAGCAACAAGTGGAAGCACAGAAAAAACTTCTGATAAACTAATGTTTGATATTTATGGAACAAAACAGTGCTTAAAATTAGAAAAAATACTCTCGGATCATGGATTATATGCTCCTTATGGAATGATTAATAATTTTCAATATATTTTAACTTTCCCAAAAGCAAGTGAAATTATGGTGGCACAAAGTGGCGAAAGTGTTGGCGGATACAAATTAGAAAATTTAGAATTGGAATATGAAACAATTGAAAATCAAGATTTAGCAGTTGATGTTTTAACAAATTACACCACAGGAAGATCACTATCATATAATTATGTAACTTTGATGAAAACAGTAGAATGGGATAAAAACGCAACTTTACATAATGAAACTATAAATATACCACGTAAGAGCATGAAAGCAGTTGTATTATTATTTCGAAATAAAACTATTACAAATAGTGAGCAATTTGTCTATCCAAATATAACAGACGTCAAAATTAGTGTTGAGGGGGTTCCAAATATTATATATTCTGAAGGATTTCCGAAAAGAAGATTTTTTGAAGAAGCATTTAGAATATTTCGTTGTAATTATTTTGACTGTGATGCAGTTATGGATATTGAAAAATTCTACAAAGATTCATTTGCATTATGTATAGATTTAAGAACATTAGATGACAACTTTGTTTATGGAACAGGTAAAAAATTAGTAAACACACAGTCTGGATTATTGCTAGAAATTAAAAAAACTGCTATTTCCTGCAAATGTAATGTGTAATATATTTGTTATAAGTGATGGTTTGCTAAATATTGTAAATAAAGATTTACCTTCAATCCAATTTTAAACATCGAAGATGATAAATTATTAAAAAATAAAAAATGAATGTGAACGTGAACGATGAAATTAAACCATTTAATATGATAATTGTTGGAATGACTGCTTGTGGAAAAACAAAATATCTTTTGGATTTTATAGAATCAGAATATAAAAATTATTTTGATTATATTTTTCTAATTTGTCCTACGTTTGAATGGAATAAAACTTATGAAAATTGGAAATATGATAAAGACGAAGATTTTATTGCTATTTCTTGTGACCAAGACAACGTTGAAGATTGGTTAAAATTTATAGTAAATTTTTCAAAAGGAACTAAAAGTTTAATCATATTGGATGATTGTGCAAGTGGAAAAAATGTTAAAGATAGAACAAGTGAATTGGTTAAATTAAAATTTAGCGCTAGACATTATGATCTTAGCTGCTGTGTGATAACCCAGCAGCTGACAAGTATTACAAAACCATTTAGAGAAAATATTTCAAAATTAGTCACATTTTATAATCCAAATAAAAAAGATATGACAACAATAATTCAAGAATATTTAGGAACGCAGGACCGCAATGAAATTGAAAAAATTTTAGAAACTTTGAAAACAAAAAAATATTCATGTTTGGAAATAAATTTAATTTTTCCATTTAGTTATAAAATAAATGAGTGCAACTAGTGATTATGTAAAAATACCGCAAATGAACGCATCCCCATCAGATGATCAGGAAAAAAAGAATAGAACAGATCCACAATCTGAAAGCAAAGCGAGTGATG